>CAUYLG010047345.1:0-133527 GCA_963573385.1 Cacajao melanocephalus | reverse complement strand
GAAACAATCATTAGAGTGAACCGGCAACCAAGAGAATGGGAAAAAATTTTTGCAATCTACCCATCTGACAAAGGGCTAATATCCAGAATCTACAAAGAAGTAAAACAGATTTATAAGAAAAAACCCATTCAAAAGTGGGTGAAGGACACGAACAGACACTTTACAAAAGAAGACATCCATGAGGCCAACAAACATGTGAAAACATGCTCATCGCTAGTCATTAGAGATGAGAATCAAAACCACATTGAGATACCATCTCATCATTTAAAAATCTGGAGACAACAGATGCTGGAGAGGATTTGGAGAAATAGAAACACTTTCACATTGTTGGCGGGAGTGCAAATTACTGCATCCATTGTGGAAGACAGTGTGGTGATTCCTCAAAAACCTAGAAATAGAAATACCATTTGACCCAGCAAACCCATTACTGGGTATATACCCAAAGAATTACAAATTGTTCTATTATAAAGACACATGCAAACATATGTTCATTGCGGCACTGTTTACAGTAGCAAAGACCTGGAACCAACGCAAATGTCCATGAACAATAGACTGGATAAAGAAAATGTGGCAAATATACACCACAGAATACTATGCAGCTGTGAAAAACGATGACTTCGTGTCCTTCATGGGTACATGGATGAATGTGGAAACCATCATTCTCAGCAAAGTGACAAAAGAACAGAAAACCAAACACTGCATGTTATCACTCATAGGCGGATGTTGAACAATGAGAACACGTGGGCACAGGGAGAGGAGCATCACGCACTGGTCAGTTGTTGGGGGGCTAGGGGAGGGACAGCAGGGGCTGGGGAGGGTGGGGAGGGATAGTGAGGGGAGAAATACCAGATATAGGTGATGGGGGAATGAAGGCAGCAAACCACCTTGCCATGTATGTACCTATGCAACAATCCTGCATGATCTACAAATGTACCCCAGAACCTTAAGTATAATAAAAAAAATTTTTTTAAATAAAACTCTTCATTCACCACTGATTGCCTTTGTATATTTGCAAAAAATTAGTTTTCCATATATGTTTGGATCTATTTCTCCACTCTCTATCATGTACCATTGATTTGTTTATATTGCAGTCAATAAACACACTCTCTTGATTCTAACAACTTTGTAATAAAAACCATGTAGTGTGGGTCTTTCAACTTCTGTGAAATACAGCTAATTCTTGTTTCCATATTTCTTTTGCCAAATTTAGTCTTTTCTATTCCAGGAATTTTATTTTACTGATGTTATTATAACTTGGTCAGTTTCTAAAAATAAAAGTTTTTGATTGTGATTGTATTTGATGAGAAGTAATTGATTAACTTGAGAAAAATGGATGTCTTAACGGCATCATGTTTTTCAAACTACAAACATGGTATCTTCATTTACTTTAATTTCTCTTAGTGATTAATAATTTTTAGTATTCAGTTTTCACATCTTCTATAATATTTAAGTATTTTTTGTGCTATTATAAATGGTATTGCTTTTAATTTTCATTGTACATTGCTTGTATATGGAATTGATTTTTCATTTTGATCCTGTATTCTGAAATCGTGATAAAATTATATTACTTTTAGTAGCTCTTTTGTATATTACATTGGAATTTTTATGGAAAAATTCATGTCAGTTGTGAATAAAAGTACTTTTTCTTCTCCTTTGCAAATTTGGGTGTCTTGTTTATTTTAACGAATCCTTTCCATGGGCTAAAAATACTGAAAAAAGGTGATGACAGCAAACATCCTGCTCTCATTCTTGATTCCAGGGGAAAGCATTCTGGTTTTTGCTCTTAGGTTTGGTTAGCTGGAGGTTTTCAGTAGATGTCTCATATTAAGTTGAGGAAGTTTCTTTTCATTCTTAGGTTTCGGAGACTTTTTATTTGGCATAGATGTTAAATATTTTAGTCATCTTGTTGCCTTAGCTTTGCTATTTTGCTTCTTTCAGTAAATGTCTCTTTTGCCTAAATTGTCAAATTAATTGGCATAGTTTGGCTTACTTTATTTTTCTAACATCCACAGAACCTGTGGTGATATCATCATTTATTCCTGATAGTAATTTGTGTCTTTTTCCTGATCAATATTATGATTGATTTATTACTTATTAATCTTTTAAATCTATCAACCTTTGGTTTCACTGATTTTTCTCAATTGTTTTCCTGTCTTCCATTCATTGATTTCTACTCTGATCTTTACTGTTTCCTTTCTTCTATTTATTTAGTAATTTGTTCTTGTTTTTCTGGTTTCTTAAACCAGAAGCTGAGATCATTGAGTTGAGGTCTTTTTATAAATTTCTCCATAAGTAATGGTTTAGCTGTATTCCACAAGTTGTCAGCTTAAGGAGAGTTCCAAGTCAATCTTACACTAAAGGGTGTTGCTGTGGAGAGACTTTGCATATGTAGTTAAAGTTCCTAAGCAATTTACTTTAAGGAAGATAATTCTCGATTATCTGAGTAGGCCTGATTCAGAGTTGAAAGGCCCTAAAAGCAGTAATGAGGCTTCCCCTAGAAAAATAAATTCTGCCTGTGATCATTAGCTTTGTTTTTTTTTGTTTTGCTTTTTGTTTTTGCTTTTTTTTTTTTTTTTGAAACCATGGAGTTTTATAATGAGCTCTTGATTTCCTAAATGCCTGCCCTGTAGATTTTGGACTTGCTTAGCCAGCCTCTACAACTGTGTAATTATTTTAAAGGTCGCTCTTTCTCTCTTTTTCTTTTGCTGTGTGTTCATGTAGACATGTGTATGTGCATATGTGTGTGGGTATGTATGTGTACATAAATAGGGCTTAATTATATACACATATTAATATATGTATATTTTATATGTATGAATGTATAATCCCATTGTGTATAGTTGAACCTTGACTGATAACAGCAGCATGTAGTAGTTGGGTCTTACTTTTTCATCAATCTGACCTGACATTCTTTGCCTTTTAATTGAGGTATTCAGATTGTTTCCATTTGATGTTGTTGCAAATATGGCATAATTTGCCTATTATTTTGCAACCTGTTTTCTATTTTTTCTTTTTCTGCCTTCTTTTGGATCATTTGAATGTTTTATGGTTCTATTTTAAGTCTTATACTAGTTTATTATAGCAATGTTTTAGTTGCTATTTCATAAAGTTTTTATCTTTTAATAAATTTATTTTTAGTCTTGCTTTGTCACCCAAACTGGAGTGCAGTGGCACAATCATAGCTCACTATAATCTCAAATTCCTGGGTTCAAGGGATTCTCCTGCCTCAGCCTTCTCAGTAGCTAGGACTACAAGTGCATGCCATTGTTCCTGGATGATTTTTAAAAAAATTTTTTAGAGACAGAATCTCACTTTGTTGACGAGGCTGTTCTTGAACCCCTGGCCTCATGCAATTCTTTGACCAAAATGCTGGCATTACAGATGTGAGCCAGCATGCCTGGCCTAATTATATCGCTTTTAAGTCATCACAATATAACTTCAAGTGATATTATATTATACAGTATCGTGTACAGTATAAGAATCTTATAATACTATATTTCTATTCCTCCACTACAACCTTTTTGCAATTGTCACACTTTCATACATCCACATGGCATTATTTTTATTTTTGTTTATATAGTTACATTTTAAAGATACGTAAACGGTGTGAAAATATTTTCTATATTTACCTGCGTAATTATATCTTCAGTGCTCTTCACTTTTTTCCTCAGTTCTATTCCTCTGTTACAATTTTCCTTGTGCTTGTTGGATTCTTTTAGAATTTGTATGTTTGAAAAAATCTTTACCTTCATTTAAAAGACATGTTTTTGGTTGATGTAGTATTCCAGGTCATCATTTTTCAGTCTTTCAGTACTGTAAAGATCCTCTACCATCTTATCACTTACATTGTTTCTGTTAAGAAATCTGCTGTCATCTTTACTTCTGTGCTGCTTTATGTAACCTCTCTGGTTGCTTTTAAGATTTTTCTCTTTTATGCTGATTTTGATGAGAAGATGCCTTGCTGTAGTTTTCTTGTGGTTGAATTTTGTTGAGCTTCTTGAATTTGTGGATTTACTGTTTCTGTTAAATTTGGGAAAGAATCAGACATTATTTCCTGAGATGTTTTTGTTCTGCATTTCTCTGCAGCTTCTCTCCTTTTAGAGACTCCAGTTACATGCATATAAAGCTGCTTATAATTGTCTCACAGCTCTCTCTTCCTCTACATATTTTAAATTCTATTTTAGTTCGTGAGGATAGCTCCTATTGCTATTTTCAAATTCATTATTTTTTTTTCTCTAATGTTTAATCTGCCATTAATCTTATTCAGTATATGTTATCTCACACGTTGTAATGTTCATCTGTAGAAATTTGATTTGGGTCTTTGTTAATATCTTCCATCGGCACATGGTTTTAATAATGTTTAATGTTCGTGTTTTTTAATACTAAAAACCATGTCAGTTCTAGGTCAGTTTCAATTGACTGACTTTTCCTCTCATTATCGGTAGTATTTTCCTGCTTTTTTGAATGCTTGGTAGGTTTTGATTGGATGCTAAACATTTTGAATATGATCTGTTAAGGGCTGGATATTTTTGTATTCCTGTAAATATTCTTGAGCTTCATCCTGAGATGCAGTTATTTGGCAGCAATTTGATCTTTTGGATCCTACTTTAAATGGCGTTTTATTTTTGTTTTGGACTGGAGCAGTGCTCAGTCCAAAATAATTAGCTGTAGGACTAATTATCTCCCAAGAACAGAGCAAGATTTCTGTACTCTACCCACTGATCTTGTCTTTTTTCCCCTTTGTTCAAGTGTGAAACAGTAATGTGATGCCTAGAAATGCAGCAGCCATCAAGTGACCATTAAAAGTTAAGAGTGCCAGGTCAGGAAGTTATTACATACTTGTGCAGCTATATCACTCTGTAGTATTGACCTCTGTTTTGTTTTTATATGAGCCAAAATAAACTACTAAAGTATAAATCACTATTGATGAAGTTTTCTGCTGCTGCTAGTCTCACATTATCCTGCTTGATATAATCCTTTTTTTCAAGGCCAAAAATAAAAATGTAGAAATGTCCCAATGTAACTAGCGACTGTCTTCATCCATTTCAGTCTGAGTGACTGTGACTTTTCATTTCACCAACCGCTGTAATGATCAGTAAGATCAAGGAAAATATAATGTGAAAAGAGACATTGATTTCCTTGAAAGAAAAATGAGAATAAAGGAAATACTGTATTGGTTTTATACATTTTGATTTGTTACATTCTGCATGATCTAAATTTTAGATTATCCAGTTATTAAATACTACTTAGAACTTATGTGAAAAATTTCTATACATGTATTTTTCATACAATGTGAACACCAGTAGTAGAAAATATTCTATTTTATTACACATAATACTTTTACATGTTTCTTTATTATTGCTGCAAACGTATTACATGAAAATTTCAAAGGTAATTTCTTATAATATTACTTAGCTAAAAGCATCATAAAAAATAAAGCTTCCTAGATGATTACATCTTACTGTTTAAATTGGGTGTCAATAGATTTCATTTCACATAGAAAAAAACAAAAATTTTTTAGAGTCATTAATTTTAAGCACCTGAAAAACAGGATAAGTGGAATCAAAATAGCGTTTTTTTTTTCTAAGTGATAAGGTCATCAATATCCAGAGGTATTTAAATATTCATTTTGCCTAAAATTTTAGTTTCTTTTGAACAGGGTACATCTGATATTCATCCTCTGCAGAATGAATAAAAACTAATTCTAATCTATATTTAATCATCCATAGTGACTCATACATTAGTGACTCATTCCAAAATCTCAATTTCAGAATATCAGTTATTTTTAAATAAGCCTTCTTTTTCCTATCCTGCAAAGAAAGTTGTTGAATTGGATTGCAAGAAGGGACCAACTAAAACGCATTTTTTCAGACTTCTTTGAGGTTTTGAATAAGTTTAAAATAGTAAGAAATACTGCTTCCAGGAGAACATGAATTTCTAAAGTAGTTGATTTGAATTAGTCACTTTCAAAAAGAAGGATGTGACTTACAATGTCACAAATTGATCATTTCAGCCCTGCCCTTATCCTTGTATTCAATTAGCGTCTTTCTTTGGTCTTCTAAATATATTCATTGCCATCACTTAAACAAGGCTCAAAGTGAAATCGTATTTTACTCCTAATTCTTCTACTAAGATTATTTGATTTGGTCACATTATAGTAGTATTTTTCTTACTACTCAAGGTTAACATTTTTCAGTTAATTTGACCCCATCCAATTTCTCCTCTTCCACATCCAGTAAGTCTTCAAATTCCATGCTGACTGCACTTACTGTAGGAGAGAACGGGCTTTTCCTCTTCTTCACTGGTAGTTCGGTTATTCTTCAAGTGCAACTCAGGTCTACCTGAATATATGGATTATTTTGGTTTATCTTTAATATTTATTTTTGTCTCTTAATTATCATTCATATGACTCTCTACACAAGTATAATTTTTTTTTGTACAATGACTATTTTCTATCAAAGAACTGTAGGAACTCATGATTATATCTCCTATCAGATAGTTTTTTCTCTTTTTTGATAGTTAATAAATTAAAGGGGTGAAAATCAGAGATTGAGATGCCTTAGAGTGGAAATGGAATTTTAATTAGACGCAATCTCTCTTTGGATTATATTCATTCCTAAATTGTGACATTCATGGACTACCAAGAACCTGTTAAGATGAAGAGACAAAGACTGCATCTCTGAAAGATTGTGGATGATTGATTTTCTCACACGTGGGGTTTTCAGCTTATTTCTTTAATCTTCTGCCTCATGTAGCTTCAAAATTTGCCATGTGTGTTGAAGAGGATAACGTTCAAGTGTCGGAGGCAGAGCCCCTTTAGCTGGAGAGTTTTGCTTCCCAAGCACTGTAAGATCTTAGTCAAGCTTTTAGAAATTTTGGCATAGATTTGCAGCTTCACAGGTAGCACTGTAAATTAGCAAATGTTGTGTGTGTGTTTCTGTGTGTGTGCTGGTTGTGTGTTTGAGGCCCCTCAGTTTCCTGATTTGTACTCTATTCTGAAGTGAATTATTTGCTGACTTTTATTGAGCCCCAACAGAAGATTTCTTCCTCAGTACATTGTTCCCCACCCAATGTGGGTGGGCACCATCCAATCCATTAAAGGCCTTAATAGAGAAAAGGAAGGGTGGAGGTCGGGTGTGGTGGCTCATGCCTGTAATCCCAGCATTTTGGGAGGCCCAGGAGGGTGAATTACGAGGTCAGGGGTTCGAGACCATTCTGGCCAACACCGTGAAACCCCATCTCTACTAAAAATACAAAAAATTAGTTCGGTGTAGTGACAGGCACCTGTAATCCCAGCTACTTGGGAGGCCAAGGCAGGAGAATCACTTGAACCTGAGAGGTAGAGGTTGCAGTGAGCTGAGGTCACAACACTTAGCTTGAGCATGGGTGACAGTGTGAGACTGTCTCAAAAAAAAAAAAAAAAAAAAAGAAAAAGAAAAATAGGAAAGGTAGAGAAAAGAGAAATGAGCCTTAGTCTAGTATATCAAATTTCTTCAAGGACGAATACAGCTGGTAAACACTAGCTTACTTTATAACACAGCTCTCCCCTTTATAAAGTTTTACTATGTCAAGTCTTTCTGCAACTGTTATCTTTAAAAATGTAATTTTGGTATATTTTCTGGCTTTTTTCCTCTTTGCTGTAACAGAAGAAATAGCTTGCCAAAAACTGGTGCATCCTATCTAGAGACAGAAGTTTCTAAGAATATCATTATTCCCTTATATTAGACTGTCGAAATGACTTGATATATTAGTCAGGATTCTCCAGAGAAACAGAGCCAGTAGATTGTCTACCTACCTATTACCTATCTATTAAAGGAGAGTTACTATGAGGAATTGACTCATGCAATTGTGGATATTGAAAAGTCCCATAATCTGGTTTCTGATAAACCCAGGAAAGCCAGTGGCATAATTAAGTCTGAGTTTGAAGCCCTGATAAGTGGGGAAGTCAACAATGTAAATTCAGATCTGAGAGCAGGAGATGATGATATGAGATACCCCAGCTCAAGTAGTGAGGCAGGAACAAAGTAATGAATTCTTCCCTCCATCTTTTGTTCTATTCAGACCTTCAATGGATAAAATGAGGCCTAACCACAATGGGCTGAGCATTTTACTGAATCCACACATTAAAGTGTTTATCTGATCTACAAACACCCTACAGAAATAATGTTTAATATGGTACCCCATGGCCAAACTGACACACAAAATTAACCATCCCACTTGATACAATATTCTGACTTAAATATTGTTTTCCTTTAATGCTTTTAAATTTACTTTCTTATCTTAATACATTCACTTTTTTAATGGAAAAGTCAAATGTAAAGCTAACATTGATTTTTTTCTTGAGATTTTTTTTACAGTCTTAGTTGTCTTTGATATTGTTAACATTCTTGTCCTTATTCTCACAGTGGTTTTCCCATTTTCTTTCTTTATTGGTATATTATTAGACGTTTATGTCTGAGTTTCTTTTTTTAATTCTGTGAAATACATCTATTACTTTAATTTTTCAATTCCTTTTCCTCCCCTCCTTTTAATCTTACTATCCAAAATTGCATTTCCATTTCTAACATGCATGTTTCTTAGCTTTCTTTTATATATGCTATTTCTCTCTAGGGGAATGATTCGACCATGCCACCCTGACCAACCTTGCACATATCTACATAGGCCATATAGGAAACCATAGCTGATCTGAGTCCTGGCAGAAATTCTGTAATCCTCATGGTACATGAGAAAATGAGAGACCTGTGAAGAGCTATTGACAGGACATTTTTTTTTAAATTTCTCTATCTACCAAGAAGGCTGTCATGAGCCAATTTCTCCTTACCTTTCTGGTTCTGATGAGGTGTGAGAATATCTGCTTCATCTATCCTAACATATACACAGGTCTATCAGACTGATTAATTGTGACATGGCGTTGGCTTCTTGGCAAGACTGTATCCCATCATTAGTGTTGCTATCATACAGCCCTTCTGATTTGGTAGCATCATATGGGATAAATAATTTAGGGAGCTGGGAATTTTGGCTGTTCTCACTTTCATTGTGTATATAAAGCTAACAAACAGTCTTCATGTTAAAAGGGCTTTTTTAATTTTTAATTTTTATTTTTTTACCAGTGGAATCTACCAGGACTTAGCTTTGCCTTGATATTTTCCTGCTTCTTCCAGGGAAGTTTCTCTATATACTCATCCAACTTATTTCTTTCTTTTGCTGTATCTATCATAACATTTGCTTTCATCTATAGTTTTCTCTTTATCCAATTATTATTTTTATGCCTGTATCAGTCCAGTTTCACAGTGCTGATAAAGACATACCCAAGAATTGGTAATTTAGAAGGAAAAAGAGGTTTAATGAACTCACAGTTCCATGTGACTGGGGAGGCCTCACAATCATGGTGAAGGTGAAAGGCACATTTTACATGGCGGCAGGCAAGAGAATGAGAGCCAAGAGAAAGGGGAAACACCTTATAAAACCATCAGATCTCATGAGACTTATTATGAGAACAGTATGAGGGAACTGCCCCCATGATTCCATTATCTCTGGGTCCCTCCCACAACATGTGGGAATTATGGGAGCTGTGATTCAAGATATTTGGGTGGGAACACAGCCAAACTATATTCATACCCAATAATTCTTGATTTTTAGTAATCTCAATCTTTTATATATTAATCTTTCCATATCTCTTTACATACATTCATTACTCTTATTTCAATTTTTTTTTCTCTCTCTTCTAATAATTCTACTTCATGGTGAATTTTTCAAATTTCAAAATTGCAAAGGTTTCAGAATTGTTTTCCTTTTACAGTGGCATACTCCTCAATTGTGTAGTTAATTTTCTTTGGGTATATCTGCTCTTCCTTCTGGTAATGTGAATTATGAGAGTCAAAGACCTGGCCCCATCTAGTATCAGTCCTAATGACTTTAAGGAGACTGAGGTTATTTGCTCTAGAATAGATAGTTCCAAACATGCAAAACTACTGTTAGTGGCTCGCATTTTCTTATATTCTGCCAGGTAATTCTTCTGTTCAGGGTTTTGCCTGTGGTGATATTTTAGATAGTAATTGTTTCAAAGTAATGCAAGGGAGAAACAGGAAAAGAATTTCAATTACGTTTCTCGAATCTATTTTTCAACACCTCTTACCACCTTATCTTAAAAGCTGCAACTACTAAACTATCCCTTCTTCACTTTCTACAAATCTGTTCAAGAACAATTTTTTTTTTCTCCACTGGTGTCCGTCTCTCTTTCTCTTGCTAGTTCTCTGAATTTATATTTCCTTTTTGAATTTGATTTTTCCAAAGTTGATTTTGGGGAAGGAATCAGTGAGCCATGCTATTTTTTCATCTTGTCAAAAAGAGTGTATTACAGAATTTTAGAACCCAAGCAAACTGTAAGGAACATATACATGCTTTTATGTTTTCCATATAATAGTTTAGAAACAGTAGACTTTGAGTGAGTAATGTCTGCCCCATGGTCATATAGTCAGTTCGTGGTAGAACAGATAGTATAGTCTAGCTTTTTTATTTATTTTTTATTTTTTGCTGTAGTTTTTGAACTAAACATTGATTCATTACCTAAAAGTGTCTGGGCCTTAGTTACATTAACTTTGTATGGAGGTTTATAGGCAAGTTCTTGATCTTCTTTACGTAAATGTCTATTTGTTATTTTATTGAGAGCCATGCTTCTAGAAGCCTCCACTATGAGGATCATCAAATCACAAAAAAATTTACTTGCACTACTAGAAGCATGATTGAGAGGTCTGGCTATAGTGATCTTAAAGAGGTGTGATGAGATGGCATGTCTATGAATATGTGAAATGACTAAATCCATTTGGACATTTCCTACTCCTGTTTTCAGCATGAACTCTTACGTATTTCAGCATAAGTTTTGCGACTGACTTTGAAATACTTTAAATTGAATGCTTTAAATGTCAGTACTTATCCGTAATAACAGACTTCAGGTGCCACAGTCACATTCCTATAGCACTGCAGTGATGCGTGCTTGACACATGGCCCACTTACAGATCGTTGTGTTTAGGCTGGAACATTAGTACATTAGGAATAGAAAGGATATCAGACTCATATTGTACAAAACAACCAAATGTGAGTCTGTTGACATGCCAGCTGGAAGCTCTTAACATTTAGGTGAATTTGGAAAATCATAAGCATGTTAGTATAAAGGGTCAATTTAACATTTAAGACTTAACTTGTATGGTTTCTGTGGATTTCTTCTTTAATAAAAATTAGAGAAATTCAAATAGGTGGTATGAAAGTAAACTTTAGCTGCCACTGTACTCCTGGCACCTAGGGTTTTTTAATTCTTTTCTTGAAGCATTTTTAGTTTCATGAACTTTAGTTGTTTTACAGATTCATCTTTCTCTGTACTGAGTTTCATGTATTAAGACTTAAAGAGATAAACAGTATAGGCTAAAGTATAGAATGGGCAACAGAAAAAGATATTCCTCAGACACCTTTAACATTCTTCAAACATAATTATGAAAATCATACTGTTAGAATGCTTTCAGGCACTGCCATGGACTCAAATGTTATCTGAGAATAAAGCCGAATGAAGAGAGCAGGAAATCAGATGGATCTCCTCTGAAACACTGGCTCTCATATACATTAGTCATAGATCTTGGATTATTCTGGATTTTATTTCATGGAATTGCTGTGAGGATGAAATGAGGTATGTAGGTTGAGTACATAGTATAATATCTATCTATAGTAAATAACAAATGACTTTAATAAAGTCACTAAAAACATTTGTCTGATCACTGATAGGAAACATATTTATTACAATTACATTTTTAAAATGCTATAAGTTGAATTTCTATTTTCATCCAGGAGTTGTTTAATGTTGTTTTGGTATTTCCAGATGTAAGGACCTTTTGGTTTATGGATTGTGTTTATAATTTGTAATTTCATTGTGTTCTGAATAGAGAATATTTTTAGTATTTCTGATTTACCAAACTTTTTGAGATTCTTTATGAAACAAAATAAGATCAATTTCAATGGTCCTTGAGGACATTATGTCATATGTCTTTGAGAAGAAGATATATCCTCTATTGATAATGTGTGTATGTGTTTGGTATGAGATGGCATTTCTCTCTAGTCTGAAAATTACAGTGAGAGGAATTATATAAAACTGAGTTTACTAAATTCTGTGTGCCTGATAGTATCTCTGGAAGTGGTTTCATTTTATCACCAAAGACAAGGTGAGAGTGAATAACTTATAATAGGACATTTGAAGCAATACATAAAATATTATAAATGACAATGATGTATAGCATTGGTTAGTTGAGGATGATGTTCCAAGAACTGAAGCAAATGGGCAGTGTTGTAAAGCTTACTTGGTTTGAGTAAGTGGGAAAAAATTAACAGAAGTTAGACTTGACTCATTAAAATATAAAGTTGAGGCTTCTCAACCAATTTACAGATTCAGCCATTTCATAAAACCAAAGACCATTTAATGAAAAAAGTCTGAGTCATCTCTACCCTGAGTAAGGATCCTTAATTTATATTGTTAATCTTCCTACTAGCCTTCCTAAATGTACCTGTGACAATTTATTGGATAGTTACACAAGTTAGTGTATATACTAAGTGAAAGGCTGATAATCAACCTGTTTGCTGATTAGTGGACAATGGCTTTGTGCCAATACAAATTCTTAGTGACATAAAACTCTTTCTGGGTCTGCCAGAGAGAGTAGGGACTTACGAAGAACAGGTGGTCAATGGGTTTTATCTTAGATTTGTCTCCCAGTGCACCCACTGTGTACCGGCATTCACACTATGGTTATTCCCAAAGTTCTAGTAGGAATAATTTGAAGTGGTAAACTCAGCAACTGGCAAAATTGTTACATTAGACATTTTGGCAGTGGTAGAAAGAGCTATTCTGTTGGGCAAGGCCAGGTGGAAGCAGTAGAACTAAGTGATGGTTAATTCTGTGTGTCAGCTTGGCTGTGCCACAGTGACCAAATAAACATTTGTTCACACATTATTCTGGGTGTTTCTGTGAAGGTGTTTTTGGATGAAATTAATATTTAAATTGACAGACTTCCACTAAGGCAGATTACCTTTGATAATGTGGGTAGATCTTATTCAATCAGTTGAAGGCTTTAATGGAACAAAGACTGACCTTCTTAAGCAAGAAGGAATTCTGCCAATAGACTGCCTTTAGAATTCAAATTGCAAATCTTCCCTGCATCTCCAGCCTGCTGACCTACCCTGCAAATTGTGGACATGTTGTCCAGAAAACAGATGGACCTTATGAACAGTAGATTATCATAAGCTTAATAAGATGATAATTTCAGTGGAAGTTACTCATCCAGATTTTTCTTTTGCTATAGTAAATCAACATATATCCTGGTACAAATACACAAATTTGTTATCTGGCAAATGCATCTTTATTGTTACCCAGTAGTAAAGACTGTTAGAAGCCATTTGCTTTTAGTTGACAGAACCAACATGGAACCACCAATGTCCTACCTCAGGGAATATCAACTTTCTAGCACTATGTCAAAATGTGGGCTGTAGTGAATTCATTACCTTCCACCACCTAAAGGAATCTATGGTGGTCTATTATATTGATGATGTGCTGCTTATTAGATCTGGTGATCAGGAAGTGTCAGCTACTCTATCTTGGTAAAACACAAGCACATTTAAGGATAGAAAATCTCATAAAATTTCTGGGGCCTATTTCCTCCATAAAATCTCTAAAGTTATAGTGGTTAGGGTTATGTTGAGATATCCCTTTGAAGGTGAAGAAAAGCTGCTACATTTGGTTCTATCCTACTAAAAAAGAGATGTAATGCCTAGTAGGCCTCTTTGGATTTTGGACGCAACACATACCTCATTTGGGAGAGCTACTTTGACTTTGATCAAGTAAGTGAAAAAGAGTTTTGAATAATGTCTTGTGTCTTGAGACTCTGAAACAGGACCAGGCTTCTGTGACAGCTGCCTTGCCTCTTGGGACAGGTGTCCCAATAAAATACAATGGGGCTTGACATATTCCTCACATGTAGAAATGCATTGTAGAGCCATTAACGATCATGCCTCTAAAAGTGAATCACAGCCCAGACCTGTAGGCTTTTGGACAAATTATGCTGCTATTATGCTATCCTACACAGATAACTGTTCGCTTCGAGGGACATACCGGCAAACCTCAGCAGAGGCTGAATGCTTAATCATTGTTCACTAAGTTATCCTTTCATCAACTAGTAATAAATTGGGCATGCGTAGCAGCTTTTCATCACTAAATGGAAATGGCATATATATAAAACCAGGCTTGAGCAAGTCTGGAAGGCACTAGGAAATTGCATGAGCAAGTGGCACAGATGTGCAAAATCTTATATCCTGGCTCCATTGTCTCTTATCTCTATATCTCTACATGGGCCTGGTTAACAGATGGTTCAGTTGCAGAGCTATAATTTCTCTCTGAGGTCTTCCTGAAAGGACAGTGGTGTAGGAAAATATCCCAGTAGGTAGAACTTTGAAAAGCACACCAGATTGTTTATTCTGGCTGGAGGGAAAATTAGACATAGGAATCTTTACTAAATGTACACAAAAATTATGTGAATGGTATTCAGGAACCAGTTAGAAAATCGGTGACAATGAGGTTTTGGCAGAAAAAATGTATGTAGCTATTTTGCTTTAAATGAGCAAAGAATGTAATATTTTATGTCTCATGAATACTCATCAAAGATAAATCTCAACAGAGGAAGATCGTAACAATCTTAATGGTCAGCTACATAATACAATCCATTTTGTGGGTGACAGAAAGCCTATTTTGACAGCCACGTCTTAACTATTAGTCTCGTGCACAAAGTAGCTATGCCAGCAAGAATGGAGTTGCACACAGACTCAGAAACATGGACTTCTGTTTAATTAATCCAATCTGAAAACTACTGATCTGTTCTCCATCTATACAATTTTATCAGTGCATGAATGTTATTTAAATTAAATCAAAGTATGTAAGCTTTAAGATTGCCTTTTTCATACAGCATTATGACCTTGCAACTCATGCATATTCTGTGTATCAATAATTCCTTTTTATTGCTATATTCCATTACAAATGAGTTATCACAGTTGATATTTTCATTCACCCACTGAAGGACATTTAGGTTGATTCCAGCTTGGGACTATTACAAATGAAACTGTAGTTTCCATACACATATTTGTATGTGAAGTTTTTATTTCTCTAGCATAAATATTTAGGGAGCATGAGTGCTCAATTGTATGGTGTGATGATTCGTTTTACATGTTGATTTGCCACATAGTTCCCAATATTTGCTCAAACATTAATCTGGGTATTTCTGTGAGGGTGTTTTGGGTGAGGTTAACATTTAAATTGGTAGACTGGGCAAAGCAGATTGCCTTCTCTAATGTATATAGGCCTTCTCCATTCAGCTGAAGGCTTGAATAAAACAAAAAGTCTGATTCTCTCTTGAGTGACTCTCTTCCTGCCTGACTGCCTTTGAAATGGGATGTCATATTCCTGCCTTCAGACACAAACTGAAATGTCAGCTCTTCCTGAGTCTTGAGCCTACCAGTCTACAGACTAGAACTGCAGCATTGGCTCTCTTTGTTTTTCTGTTTGTTGACTCCCTGTAGATCTTGGGAGTTGTCTGCTGATGACATTGTGTGGGCCAAATCCTTACTAAATGTCTTTATATATATTGTGTGTTCTATGCTTACACATACATGCACACATATGCACTCCTAAACGTACTTGATCTCCCAGATACTATCCCATCTAAGTCAAGGAGTATGCTGAATGCATGTAACTATTACCCATAGAATAGCTATAAAATTGCCAGTTGTATCATTGTAAATTGGGGACTGTCTATATATCATTTCTCTAGAGACTCTTAATAAGTTAATATGTTTAACTTTTTGAAAACCTGACAGACTAATTTCCAGAATTACTGTACTATTTTACACCTGCATTATCAGTACATGAGAGAGACAGTTTTTATGCATTCACATCAGAATTTAGTGCTGTTAATATATTTTTTAATTTTGGGGATTCTAATAGCTGTATTATGGGATCTTATGCTTTAATTTTTATGTCCCTAATTATTAATGGTGTTGAACATCTTTCATGTGCTTATTTGCCATGGTGTCCAGTGATGTCTCTGTTCAACTTCTTTGCTCATTTTCTAATTAGACTATATATTTCTTGTTAAGAGTTATTTTTATATATTCTAGATATGAGTCTTTTGTGGTATATAAGATTTGCAAACATTTTGTCCTAATTTTTTTGGCTTGCCTTTTCATTCTCTTAACAAAAATTTTCACAGAGCAAAAGTTTTTTTTTTTTTTCTATGAAATCAAATTTGTCAAGCTTCTAATGTAGTGTGCTTTGCGTGTCATGTTTAAGAACACTCCACTTAAAGCCTAGATTACAAAGTTTTTTTCCTCTTGTAAAGTTTGATCATTTTATATTTAGATATAATGATCCATTTGATACAAAGTGAATAGTTTGTTTTGATATTTTTATTTTTGCCTATGGATGTACAATTGCTCTGGCACCATGTATGGTAAATACTATCCTTGCTCCGCTGATTTCCTCTTGAAATTTGTTAAAAAGAAGTTGGTCATAAATGTGTGGATCTATTCGTTGGTTCTCTGCTTGATATGTCATTCTAGATGTCTGTCCCTCCACCAATCCCACACTGTTTTAATTTTTGTTTTGGATTTCTTCTTTAGGATTCCACCTATAAATATGTTGGTTATTCTTCATATATCTTCTAAATCTGTAACTTTCTCTCTGTTTTGTAACTTTTTGCTTCTGTTTTGTTTATTGCTGAATTTTGAGAAATTGTAAGTTTATAAATTATATGGGGCACAAAATGATGTAATATACGTATACAATGTGGAATGCTTAAATTAGGCTGACATATCCATCACTCGAATACTTATTTTTTCTTGTGGTGAGAACATTTAAAATATGTTCTCAACAATTTTGAAATACTCTATAGAAAGTTATTCCTTCCCTATAACTGACACGTTGTGCATGTAGTGGTCAGGGTTTTCTAAAGAGACAGAACTAATATAGGATACATGAATATATGAAGGGGAGTTTATTCGGAGAATTGATTCACACAGTCACAAGGTAAAGTCCCACAAAAGGCCATCTGCAGGCTGAGGAGCAAGGAGTACTATTACATAAGTTAACAACGTTTAAATGCTGGTATGATGTCAATAAATCTTAGGGCACGTGGTAAAGAAAAAAGGAAATAAAATGAAGATATTTTCTGAGTGCAAGTGTATACATGCACAAACACGTTCTTAACAAAATAAGGAGATATTCGTGACAATTATAGTCCTTGTTTCTGTAACTGGTCACATGGTCATAGCTGGTATTGATGACTACCTTCTTCTACCCATTCTGTATTCTCTTTGCCTTCAGCAAGCACCTCAGCAGGTCTTAATTTTTTTTTTTAATCTGTTGAAGTGACCAAAACCTTCATTCCCTGAAGGGTCTGGGCCATTTTCAGTCATGCCTGGATTGAGTTGTTTTAGTTTGCCATTGACAGTAGTAAGAGGGATGGTATATTAAGAGACTCCCTAAGGGATCTCTTAGTATTAAGAGATGCTTAGTCTTTCTTACCTCCATAGTGGAGTAGTAGACTGATTTCATCTTGATAATTGGGGTCAGTCACCCCAGCTAATAGTGTAACTCCCTTCTTAGCCTGTTGACTTAGAGGTAGGAGGAGCCCAAAGTGGTCAGGTGGCAATCTTAACTTCTAGTTTAATGGAATCATTGTTGTGTTTCTTGGTGGCAGCATTCCTCCCTCTGGAGCTAAGGCTTGTAGGCCAGCAGAATGTAGTGTCATGGGAACAGGAAGCAAAACTTTTGCTAGTGGGTCACTGGGGTGATGCTGAGTGGTGCCACATCCATTTCCACCCTTTGATTCCTGGGCTTATGAATTCTGGCTATAGGAGAAACAGTACAATATAATGGACGCTGATCCAGAGCACATAGAGCCCTCTGGAGAACTTTGCCCTAGCTCTGCAAAGTATTATCACCTAGTTGGCGTTATAATTGTGAGTTCAGAAGGCCATTCCACTGTACTGTCAACCAGCTGCTTCAGGATACTGGTGAACATGGCAACACTAGTGAATTCCATGAGCCTGAGCCCACTGCCACACTTTAGGTGTAAAGAGAGTGCCTTGGTCAGAGGCAATGTTTTGTGAAAGACCATGATGTTGGATAAGGCATTCCCTGAGTCCACAGACAGTATTCTTAGAAGAAGCATTGTATGCAGGATAGGCAAACCCATATCCCGAGTAAGTATTTTGGTGAGGACGAACCACTGCCCTTTCCATGATGGAAGAGGACCAATATATCAACCTGCTACCAAGTAGCTGACTGATCAGTCCGAGGAATGGTGCCATATTGAGGGCTCAATGCTGCTGGTAAATTGGGCACTCAGCAGTGGCTGTAGCCAGGTCAGCCTTGGTGAGTGGAAGTCCATGTTGCTGAGCCCATGTGTAACCACCATCCCTGCCACCATAGCCACTTTCTTTATGGGCCCACTGGGCAATGACGGGGGTGGCTGTGGAAGGAGACTGAGTAGTGTCCACAGAACGGGTCATCCCATCTGCTTGATTATTAAAATCCTTCTCTGCTTAAGTCACCCTTTTGTGAGCACTTACATGAGATACAAATATCTTAACAGGCTTTGACCACTCAGAGAGGCCCATCCACATACCTCTTCCCCGAATTTCTTTGTCACCAATTTTTCAATCATACTTCTTCCAAGTCCCTGACCAAAAAAACAAACCATTGGCTGTAGCCCATGAACGAATATATAATCACACATTTGGCCATTTTTCCTTTCAAGCAAAGTGCACAACCAGATGCATGGTTAGAAGTTTGCCCACTGGGAAGATTTCTCTTTGCCACTGTCCTTCAGGGATGTCCTGGAAAGAGGCTGGAGTGCTGCAGCTGCCCAATTTTGGGTTGTGCTTGCATATCGTGTAGAACCATATGTGAACCAGGCCCAGTCTTCTCTTCCTCTGTCAACTAATCATGGGGAACTCCCCATGAGGCCATCGGTGCTGGCTGGGGGAGAGAAAGCAAGGTGCCAGGAGTGGGAACCATTGACATTTGAGCCACTTGCTTATGTAACTCATTTGTGTCCTAAGGACCTGCTTGAGCCCAATCACATATATGCCAAATCCATTTGATAATGGAATGCTTCTTTTCATGCCACACTTGATGGCTAGTTGGGTCAACACCCAGTTCATGATAGGCAGTTCAGGTAGCATGGTGATTTGATGACCCATAGTCAAACACTCAGTTTCTACCAAAGCCTAGTAATAGCCCAAGAGCTCTTTCACAAAAGGAGAGTAGTTATCTGCAGAAGACAGTAGGAACTTGCTCAAAAATCCTAAATCACACACCTTCGCTGTGATAATCTATGGGGGCTTGCCAAAGGCTCCAGACAGCATCCCTGTCTGCCACTGACACCTCAAACACCATGTATCTGCTGGGTCACATGGCCCAAGTGGCAGAGCAGCTTGCATAGCAGTCTGGACCTGTTGTGGAACCTTCTCATGTTCTGAACCCTACTCAAAACTGGCAGCCTAATGGGTCATTTGATAAATTGGCCAGAGTAACACATCAAAATGAGAAATGTGTTGCCTCCAAAATCCAAATAGACTTACTAGACATTGTGCCTCTTTCTTGGTTGTAGGAGGGGTAAAATGCAAACAACTTACTTTTTACTTTAGAAGTAATATCTTGACAGGCCCCACACCACTGGGCCCCTAGAAATTTTGTTGAGGTAGAAGATCCCTGAATTTTAGTTGGATTCATATCGCATCCTCTGACACAGAACTGTCTCACCAATAAGTCCAGTGTTTGCTTGCTCACTGGATTTAATCAGGACCAGAGATCTCCTTGGAGAATGATGGGAGAAAGATTAACAGTATAAATTATAAATAATGTATTAGGGTCCTTTCTCAAGGGTACCTGGCCTCCCCTTCGTTCATAGGGTTCAGGGTCTGTGAACTAGTTGATGTCTGGAAATTGATTGAGGGACCATGATTCTCTGTTTTTATAATTCAAATTAGTTTTTTGTCCACTCAACTTGGAAGTTTTCTGCTTACATAAATTAAGAATGCAGTAGGCTTCCTGTCAGTTTTACTTCTAGGAATGCTATGATTAGCCAATGCCAGAGCTCTATGTGAGTCAGACAATTCTGATTGCTGCTTTGCCTCTGATGTCCATTACGGTAACTATGGCCAACTTGTCTTTGATGTTTGAGCGCCGCCACTTCACCCCTGCTACCTCAAGATCCAACTATTCCTACTGCATTTAAGTTTTCCAATTGGTCACTATGGTTCTCACTCTAAGATCAATCATACAGAGAAAAGTGATCGCAGTACTCTAGGGAAGTAGGTGCTCCCCTCTCAAATCTGTTTTACAAGGTATTGGTGAAGAATGTGTTTTCTGGACCCTCCTAGTTGGGATGAGTAGGTCTAAAATGACTAATCCATTCTAGCATTTTCATCTTTCTAAGCCTTTGAATCCATTCCTCCACATTAAAACAAGGGAGATCAGGCCATCTTTTGATCCATGATTCAGCTAACCAAGAAAATAAACTATTAGAAGCTTTTTAAAAAATTTCTGTGAGCTTCAATGTTAAATGTAGAATCCCTGCTTAGTGAGCCCATATTAATAAATTCAGCCTGACCCATCTTTATATTCCTTCCACCATTATCCCACACCCTAATATCCATTCTCATGCCTGTTCTGATTTCTGCTTATATAAATTAGAAAACTCAAGCAGTTCTTCGGGAGTATAGCAGACCTCCTTGTGGGTCACACTCTGAACCTCATCTCTAAGGACCTGCCAGGACTTTAGTCAAGTTATATGTCTAGAAAAAAAAAGGGTATTGGAGGTGGGTCCTAAGGAGAATCAACATTGTTTTGCCTGGCAACTGCCTCAAAGGAGGCCATTACTGTTGCCTGAGGCAGTGCAAGGTTAATCACTTCAGACAAAGATGAAAAGGCTAATGGCAGTGTGGGTTGGGGAGGAGATGTTGGCACCACTGGGAATGGGGAAGCTGTTGCCTCTGGCAGAAAAGGCTCATCAGAGTTGACAAGCTCAGTGTCCTCAGCCTCATCAGGGTCCTCCCACATATCCCCATTCTAAGTTGCAGAGTCCCATTCTTTTCCAATCAGTGCCCTCACTTTAACAGCAGACATCTGGTGAGACTGAGGGTGCACTTTTTGTTGCAGGTCAGCCACTCACATGATAAGAGCTTCTGTTTGATTTTCCACAATTTTAGCCTTCTGTCTACAGGATATAAGACTCTCACTCAGGGCAATCTTAGAAGACTTGAGGGCACAGTATGTGCTTTTAGAGCTGAGAGTTAGAATCCAGGAGTTCATCTCTTTTTTTCATCACTTTGTCCAATGAACTTAGGAGCACCCAATGATTTGGTTTCTCTACATATGGTCAAAGTTACTATGTATGGACTCACTAAGCTCCTTGCATCTTACAAGCAGTGAATCAGGAGTATCAAATGCACTTATTTTGCATAACTCCCTAAATAGTTCATGCCAAAGACTGTTAGTGTTTTCCATACTGTGAGAAGAAGAGTCCTTAGTTTTTTATGGTTTAAATATATTAGGCAGCTAACTCCAGAAACTCCAAAACCAACTAAAGAAATCCATCTTTAAAATTCTGTTCCTCTAAAACCATTCCTGTTACCAAAATCTATATTAGTCAGGTTCTCTAAAGGGACAGAACTAATAGAATAAATGAATATGTGAATTGGGAGTTTATTAAGGAGAACTGTCTCACGCAATCACAAGGTAATGTCCCACAATAGGCTGTATGCCAGCTGAGAAGCCAGGAGGCCAATCCAAGTCCCCAAACTTCAAAAGTAGAGAAGCTGATAGTGCAGACTTCAGTCTGTGACAAAAGGTCTGAGAGCCCCTGGCAAATCACTGTTTTAAGTCCAAGGGTCCAAAAGCTGAAGAACTTGGAGTCTGATGTTCAAGGGCAGGAAGCATCCAGCATGAGAGAGAGAGTTGGAGGCCAGAAGATTCAAGCCAGTCTGGCCTTTCCATGCTCTTTTGCCTGCTTTTGTCTTAGATGCACTGGCAGCTGATTAGATGGTGCCCACCCAGATTGCAAGTGCGTCTACCTCTCCTGGCTCACTGACTCACATGCTTATCTCTTTTAGCAACACACGCACAGACACACCCAGGAACAACACTTTGCATCTTTCAATCCAATCAAGTTGATACTCAATATTAACCATCACAGTATCCTTTGATCAACACTACCATACTCCTCATACCTCATTAGCCTTTTTTAGTTTGATTGTTATATATTCCATGTATAATTGAGATCACGTCACATTTGTGTTTCTGTTCCTGGCTTGTTTAAATTGGCAAAATGTTTTCCAGATTGATTCTTGTTGTCATAGGAATTCCTTTCATTTAAAGATGAATAGTGTTCCATTGTGTATATGAACTACATGTTCTTTATTCAGCCATTCACTGAGGAGCACTTGATTCCATACCTTGGCTATTGTGAATAGTGTTGCAGTGAACATCAAATGCAGATATCTCTTTGATATACTGATGTAAAATCCTTTGGATATATATACCCAGAAGTGAGATTATTGGATTATTTGGTAATTCCATTTTTATTTTATTTATTATTTTTTAGAAACTTCCAGTTCCCATAATGGTTGTGCTAACTCACATTACCATCGACCATGTACAAAAGTTCATTATTTTCCTCATCCAACACTTGTTATCTTTCATTTTTTGGTAACAGCTATTGTGACAGGTGCAAAATAGTATCTCATTGTGGTTTTAATCTGCATTTTCCTAGTGATAAGTGATGTAAAGTGTGTTTTCATATACCTGTTGACCATGTTTTTAGGCTCTGCTTTTTTAAAAAATATATTTTGTTGCATTTTAGGTTTTGGGGTACATGTGAAGAACATGCAAGATTGTTGCATAGGTACATACATGACAATGTGGTTTGCTGCCTTCCTCCCCATCACCTATATCTGAAATTTCTCCCCATGTTATCCCTCCCCAACTCCCCACCATTTTTATGTCTTTAAGAATCCCACTTGAAGTTTTTGTCCATTTTTTAATCAGGTTGTTTTTTCTATCGAGTTGTTTGAGTTCCTTCTATATTTTGGATATTAATCTCTTATGAGATGTATGGTTTGCAAATATTTTTTTCCAAATATATTGGTTGTCAGTTAACTCTTAATTGTTTCTTTTGCAGTGTTGAAGCTTTCTATTTTGATACAATCCCATTGTCTATTTTTGCTTTTGTTGTCCAACCTTTTGGGTTCCATTTAAAAAAATCATTGCCTAGTCAAATGTCATCTGGCTTTTCCATTTTTTTTATAGTAGTTTTACAGTTTCAGGTCTTACATTTAAGTATGTAGTTCATTTTGAGTTGGTTTTTGTTTATGGTGTGAGATAAGGGTCCAATTTTATTCTTCTGCATGTATTAAGTATTTGCAACATAATTTATTAAAGAGGCTGTTCTTTCTCCATTGTGCATTTTTGAAAGCTTTGTTGAAAATCAGTTGTAAAACTGTGGGTTCATTTTTGGGCTCTCTGTTCCATTGACTGACATGTCTATTTTTATGGCAATACCACATTGTTTTAATTACTATAGCTTTGTAAAATAGTTTAAAAGCAGGCAGTGTGATGCTTCTGCTTTGTTATTTTCCTCTAGATTAGCTTGCCTATCAGGTATTTTTGTGGTTCTATATGAATTGCAGGATCATTTCTTCAATTTCTGCAAAGTTACTGTAATTTTAAAAGGTATTGCATTGAATCTGCAAATGCATGCTTTGAGTAGCAAGGAGATTTCAACCACATTAATTCTTGCAATTAACAAACATGAAATAACTTCATTTATTTGTTCTATTATCTTCAATTTCTTTCATTAATGTTTTATAGTTTTAGTGTATAGCTCTTTCATCTCCTTGGTTAGATTTATTCCTAAGTATCTTCTTTCTATGTAGCTATTGTAAATGAGATTGTTTTCATACTTTCTTTTTCGGATAGTTTGCTGTTGCTATATAGGACATTACTGGTTTTTGAGTGTTGATTTTGTGTCCTGCAACTTTATTGAATTGATCATTTCTTCATTTTTTTGTGGAGTATTTAGGGTTTGCTATATATAAGATGTCATCTCCAAACAGGGACTATTTAGTTGTCATTTCCAATAGAAGGCTCTTACTTTTTCCCCCCACACCTAATTGCTCTGGCAAGATCTTCCAATACTGAATTAAGTAGAAGTAGTGAGCATAGGCATAAATGTCTTATTCCTTTGAGGAAAACCTTTCCACTTTTCACCATTGTGCTTAATGTCAGCTGAGGGCTTGTCATATATTTCCTTCATTGTGTTGAGATACATTTCTTTTGTATCTAGTTGATTGAGAGTATCATGAAAGGATATTGAAATTTGTCAAATTCTTGACTGCATCTTTTGAAATGATCATGTGGTTTTTCTTCATTTTGTTATTGTGATGTGTCACATTTATTGATTTGTGTATGTTGAACCATGCTTCTACCCCAGGGATAAATCCCACTTGATCATGGTGAATGATCATTTTATTATACTATTGAATTGTGTTTGCTTATATTTTGTTAAAAATTTCTGTAGCAAAAATGCTACATGTTCAGGGGCTTTATTGGCCTGTAAATTGTTTTCTTGTAATGTCCTAATCTGACTTTGCTATCAGAGTATTTCTGGCATTATAGAAAGAGTTTGAAAGTATCTCCTCATCTTCAATATACTGGTAGAGTTTGAGAAGGGTTGTTTGGTAGAATTCAGTAGTGAAGCCATCTGGTCCTGGGCTTCTCTTTTATTAGATACTTTTTATTAATAATTCAATCTATTTACTTATTAAGCTATTCAGACTTGATATTTTTTTATATTCAGTCTTGGAAGATTGTGTGTGTCTAGGAATTTATGTATGTCTTCCAGCTTATTCAGTTTGTTGAATATAATTATAGTAATTGCTTATGATTCTTTATATTTTTATAGTATCATTTTTAATGTCTTCTCTTTCATTTCTGGGTTTATTTATTTGAGGATTTTTTTTTCTTAATCTAGCTAAGAGTATGTCAATTTTGTTTTTCTCTTCATAAAACCAACTCTTAGTCTTCTTAATATTTTCTATAGTTTTTTTCTAGTCTCTATTTCTGCTCTGATCTTCATTTCTTCTACTAACTTCAGTCCTATTCTTCTTCCTCATTTTCTTGTTACTTATACATAAAGTTAGCTTGTTTGATACCTCTCTTCTTTTTAAATAGAAGTGTTTGGGATATATACTTTCCTGTGAGAACTACTTTTGCTTGATCTGTATTAGTCCATTCTCACACTGCTATAAATAACTTCTTTGAGACTGGGTAATTTACAAAGGAAAGAAGTTTAATTTTCACAGTTCGCATGGTTGGGGCAGCCTCAGGAAACTAACAGTAATGGAAGAAAACAAAGCAGGCATGTCTTACATGGCAGCAAGAGAGAGAATGAGAGAGAGAATGAGAGAAAGAATGAGAGAGAATGAAAGAGGAACTTCCAAATACTTATAAAACAGTCAAATCTTGTGAGAAGTCACTTACTATCATGAGAAAAGGATGGGGAAAACTGCCCCAATGATTCAGTCACTTCCCACCAGGTCTCTTTCTCAACACCTAGGGATCATAATTCAACATAAGATTTGGGAAGAAACAAAGCCTAACCATATCGGCATCCCATAAGTTTTGGTATGTCATGTTACCGTTGTTATTTTTCTCATATTTTTAAATTTTCCTTTTATTTTTCTTTACTCATTGATTTTTCAGGAGCATATTTTAAAATTTCTATTTGTGAATTTCTCGAGATTTTTCCTGTTAATTTTTTTCATAGCATTGTGATTGTAAAAGGTAATTGATCATATCAGATTTTGTCATTTTAATTTTTTTAGACTTATTTTGTGGCCTAACACATGATCTGACTTGGAGAACATTGCTTGAGAAAGTATATTCTATTGCTGTTTAATGGAATGTTTTGTATATATCCTTTAGTTCAACTTGGTGTAAAATACAGCTGAAAACTAATGTTTTCCTACCAATGTTTGGTCAAGATCATCTTTCTATCATCGAACGTGGATACTACGGTTCTCTACTATTACTGTATTGCAATTTGTCTTTCCCTCATAATCTTTGTTTTATATGTTTAGATACTCTGATGTTGGGTACTTCTATATTTATAATTGTTATATCCTCTGCACAAGCTCTCTCCTCTTAGCAATATATAATAACGTTCTTTGACACTGTTTAGCTTTTGTCTCAAAGTATATTTTGTCTAAGTATAGTTAATCTGGTTCTCTTTTTATTTGTACTTACGTTGAAGTTTTTTTTAATTCTTAAAGTCTGCAGGTGTTCTTAAAAATTGAGGCAGGTGTCTTGGAGGCAGAATATATTTGGGTCTTCTAAAAAAAATCAGTCACTGTGTCTTTTTGTTAGATTATTTAATTCATTTATTTAATACATTCTAGGCTATTGATAGGTAAAAACTTAATACTGTAATTATTTAGTTTGTTTTTCTGATTGTTTTATAGATACTGTTTCTTCTCCTCTTGCCATCTTACTTTGTGACTTGATGCTTATTGGTACTGGTATGCTTTTAATCCTTTTGTGCATCTACTACAGATATCTATTTTGTGGTTACCATGAAGCTTATATAATATATTTTATAACAGATTATTTCAAGCTAATGTTGTTTCATCATTCCCAAGACTTTCTTTATTCTTTTTCAACTTGACCTTTATAGCACATAAGAATTCTACACTTTTGACCTCATTCTATATTTTTGTTGTTAAAATTCACATCTTTTTATAATTGTTATTTCTTAACAGTTTAGCTATAGCATTTTTTTATAGTTTTGTCTTACAATAGTTTTACTAGAGATAAACTTGATTTACATTCTAGAATATTTTTAATATGAACTTATTTTACTTACGCCATTACAAATTGTGCTTTTATATGTTTATTGTTATTAGTTAGCAGCCTTTTGTTTTAGTTTAAATAATACCCTTTTTATAATTCCTCTTAGGTAGGCCTAGTGGTGAATAATTTTCTTAGCTTTTGTTCTTTAGGGAAAGTTTTTATTTCTAACTCATTTATGAAGGATAACTTTGCTGGGTGAAGTATTCCTGTATCTCGCTTTGTTTTGTTTTGTTTTGTTTTTCCTTCACATTGAATATATCATCACGCTCTGTCCTGGACTACGTGATTTCTGCTTATGAATTCACTGAGACCCATGTTGAGATTCTCTTAAATGTGATGTATTGCTTGTCTCCTCTTGCTCTCATAATTTTTTCTTTGTCTTTACTTTTTGACAGTTTGATTATTACGTATCTTGGTGAATGCCTCTTTGGATTGGAATTGGAGACCTCTGTATTTCTTGTACCTTAATGTTTGCCTCTTTCTTCAGATTTCAGTGTTTTTCAGTCACTGTTTTTTAAAACACGCTTTCTGGTCCTTTTGCTTTCCTCCTTCTGCAATTCGTATTACACAAATGTTAGTCCTGTTAATGTTGCTTCGTCATTCCCATAGGCTTGCTTTATTCTTTTCCATTGCTTTTTCTTTGCTTTCTTTTTTGACTGGGTAATTTCAAATGCTCTGTTCTTGAGCTCCCCTTTTTTACTTCTTTGATTTGAGCAAGTCATCTATTAAAGTGTTCTGGTGATATTTTTTTTTTAGTTATTGTATTCTTCGTCTCTAGGATTTCTATTTTTTCTGTTTCTACTCATTTGGTTCGTGTATTGTTTTCCAAGTTTCATTTAATTTTCTGTCCATATATTCTTGTAATTTATTAATATTCTTTAAGGGGATCATTCTGAATTATTTGTCAGTCATTTTATAGATCTCTGTTTCCTCAGGGGTTATTATTGGAGCTGTATTAGTTTATTTAAGAGGTGTCATGATTCCCTGATTCTTTACAATCTTTGTGTCCTTGTGTTGGTTTCTGTGTATTTAAGCAAACAGCTACTTCTTCCAGTGTTTCCAGGTGTTCTTTGGCAGGGATAGACCTTTAATACTTAGTTTAGCCTGTGATTCTGAACACGTGAGTTGATAACAATCCCATGTAGGCAGGGCTTGCTGTCAGATTCTTTAGTTAATTGGGTTACTGCCTTTGCTCTGAGGTTGGAGATGGCTGCTGGTTGGGCTCCACTGCTTGGCAAAACTACTTGCTTGGCTTTTCAACTGATAGAGCTGCTAGCTTGGCACCACAATCATAACTGATTGGGAAGAATTTCAGGGTACATTCCTTGGCTGAATGGTCACACTATTTGTGTTTTGCACTTGGGGAAGTCTCCAGGATGGGCTTGAGTTCAGACAGAGCCATTGTTTAAAATATATGGGTCTAGAGACTATTGACCATTGGAATAAACGGTTGAGGCCTGTCTCCCTGCCTGGATGGGGCCGTGGAATGGGCTTTGAGTCTGGGCATAGCTGCTGTTTGGACTCCTTGTTTAGGCAGGTGCAACCCTATGCACCACAGAAAGGTGTTTTGGTTATATCTCTTTTCCCGGGAGGGGAATTAGAGGCTGCTGTTTAGACTCCCGGGTTGGGCAAATTTATTTTGTAAACTCCACGGAAGTTCAGTGTTGTAGACATTTTCTTGCCTAAGCAGGACCTTGAGGTGGGCTCTAAGGCTTCACTCAGAATGTCTATCCCTCATGCTCTGCTTATTGGCATGGAGGCTGCTCTCTCTCTGCCTGGGTGGGACCAGAACCCAGCGTTCATGGGTTCTGAAGCTGGACATGGACACTGGCCATCCAAGGACAGAAACAAGTTTGAACTTCCCACTGTATCTCTGGGAGTGACAAGCTTGGTTTTGTGGGTCAATGGTCTATGACTTTGGCTTGTGTCTATGATAGGGTGCTATTGCTGGCAGAAATACATAGCCACCACCAAGATCTGCATGCTGGTTACTCTAGGCTCCACTTCTTTTCTTTATATCTACCTGACCCCAGGTGCTATAGCCCTGCTGTCACCTACAGTGTTCCTTGTAAGCCAAGACAGGAGTGGGCTCCCTAGGAAGTATCTCAAAATACTAGTGAAGCTAGATATCCACCTTCAGTTTTCTTTTCCCTCTGTAGAAACTGTGGGACAAAGGGGTTCTTCTTTTGTGTTACTGTGCCTACTTGGAAATGAGAAGGAGTAACATAGCCATAGTAAGACTGTTTCTCTTACTCCTCTAATAAGGCTTTTATTAGGTTAGGTGGTTCACATTTCCAAGTCTTAGGGTTTTCTCAAGGTGTTCTTGTCTGTAGGTAGTCCTTACTTGAACTTTCTGTGGGGAGTGGTAAGTCCTGAGACCTTTCTTTCTTATTGTTGATGTCTATTTCTGTTTTTTGTTTTTGGATTGTTTTCATTATTCTCAATTATTATTATGTTTTCAGACAAACTTTCTTTACTCTTGCAATTTATTATTTAGTTTAAAAATGTGAGATAATTTTGCTTTTTTCTTAATTTAGATCTTATGAATAATTTCACATCTTCTGGTTTTATCCATCTCTTTTTAGTCTTTTTTTTAAATGGATGCATTAAGATGTGCTTTAAAAATACAAATGCTTGTTCCATGATACTTAATTCAGCTTGCAGTGTTGTATTATATTTTTCTTTTGTTTTCTGGTTGATATTGAGAGGAGAATTTTTACCTATAAAATGTTTTGTTCTCACTTTCTTTTTCCACTGACTTTGTATGGATATTATCTGCCATTTTCTGTTCTTTCAAAATGTCATATTTCCTGAACAACCTGTAATAGGTGACACAGGCTAGGTAGGAATGAGGAGTTAGAGGATCTTTATATGTCTTTTAATTCAACATTTCCTGTTCTTATTGGCATGAGGAAGTTTAAGTTTTCTAACATATGGGGCTCTTTAGGGTGTCTGCTGATTTTGTGATTATCTTTGATTTGGTACCTTCTTCAAATTCTGCTGCTTGTGTCTCTATTCAGCTTCTTTGTGGAATATCTAAAGTATACGTCCTCTTTATTTGGGTTTTCTCTTTTTCTTAAAAAACAGTATCCTTCTAAGACTGTTGTTCGAATGCATTTTTAAGCCTCCTTTTAATTCCATTGCAGCCAGCTCTCTCAACCAACAGGTCTCAGGTAGCTCTCAGTATTTTCTCCCAAAAAGGACAGACCTCTTTTTGATGACAGTAATTTTTATTTATCGTCTTTTACCCCAAGATCTGCAGAGTTCTCTCCCATTCTTTGTATCATATTTTTATGACATTACAGTCCTGCCTAGACTCTCAAGCTGGCTTTGCTGGTACAAGATACTTATTTTTCTACATATATGCAAATTAAGTTTTGCAATATGTCCTGTCTTCTTACACTGTATACATGGACTATAAGGGTTCTGTTTGCTGTCTTTATGGAGCAACGTGGTTTCTAAATTATGTGAAGTGATTGAGATTCAGGTGGCCATTTTTATTTATCAAAAACATGAAATCCCCTCCCGTACAGATTAATACTTTGAAAAACATTACAGTATGAAAATTTCTGAGATCAGGGAACTAAGTAAGATAAATCATAAAGAATTATGATACTTAATGGTCTTTAAATAAAAGGTTTGGTATCTTAAGAGCATCTCAGAAAATTTTATTTAGTATGTATACTCTTCTTAGAAAATGCCACCAAGATAAATCTAAGTTCAGAATTGTTGAATACATAAAACAATAATGAAAGATCAGTTTTGAAAGATGTTTGTGGATATGCAGCAGCCCACAAAGAACAGCTGTCTTGTATGTAGGGAGAAATAATGAGGGAGTAATTCATCTTTGTTAATAATTGAGGAACAGTAAATGCACACGTGAACTTGATGTCCCTGTGGATATTTTGTACTGCTCTATTGAGAAGAAAGAATTTTTTTCTCATTGGTTCAGTCAAGCTAGGAAGAATAAGGCTTTATGTTCTCTCAGCTTCGAGTAGTTCAGTAGGGAAAAACTAAGATTGTGTCTCATTACTGTGAATCTACTTTTTGAGTAAAATTATCAGAGAGAATTAAAATGCTCGAAAACTGAAAGGGATAAATGATGTGGCTTTCCTTCAAAGAATAATCAACCTTGTGATGCCCATAATAATTTCACTGACCAAAAACAAATCCCTTTATTTTTCAGCTTTCTTAAGTGACTTTAAAAATTATCACCAAGTTTTCACCTGCCATTTTACTGTCTTGGTTATAGTAGTTGAAAATACAACATTGTAATATGTGTATCTTTGACATTTTAGAAATGGAATGATTTAAGACACTGAAGGAGTTTCTGTTTAATGTATGCCTAATCTTCCATAAAAACCTGCAGCAAATGCTAAATATCAAATATTTTCTGTATAACTAAGAATATGTTCAATCTAATTGCTTCTACTTAACATTCTACTTGGACCTTTTATCTAGTATAGGAGGCAAGTGAAATGATTCAAAAATGAAAAGAATTTATAGATGAGACAAATGAAGCTTATAAAAGTTAAGTAACTTATCAGTGGTCACAAATGTCGTAAATTGTAGAGCAGTATTCAAATACTGATGTTGGTTTGGGGGAGTATTTATCTTGGGAAGATTCATAACCTCTAGAATGTTAAGACTATCAGGAAAAAGATAACTTCTTATTAAGACTGACAGCTAGGTGACAGTGAATTGCCAGTAATAATATGGACAGTTCCTGACTTACAGTGGTTCAACTTATGAGTTTTTTTTTTACAGTTGTGCAAAACAACTATAAACATGCAATGAAAACTGTACTACAAATTTTGAGTTTTTACCTTTTCCTGGAATATGCAGTAAGATACTCTGTCATGATACTGGCTAGCAGCAGAAACCTATAGATTTGTTAGCCACTTGATCACAAGAGTAAACAACTGATACTCTACAGTGAACTGTGTTGTGAGATGATTTTGTGCAACTGCTGGCTAAGGAAAGTGTTCTGAGTACATTTAAGGTAGGCTAAGCTAAGCTATAACGTTTGATGGCTTAGGTGTATTAAGTACATTTTCAACTTAATATAGTCAACTTGGATGTATTGACATGTAACCTTACTGGAAGTCAAAAATTGTCTGTTACCTGTGTTTTTGATAAAAACTAAAACTGTTTTCTAAAAACATTGAGCTTTTTGGTTTAATTTCTACACTCGGTAAACTTGTTGAAAACCTAGTTTCTGTTTTTAGGATACATGAACAGTCCTTAAAAATCATAGATTTTGTAATGAGGCACCAGAAAGCAATGACAGGTAAATGTACTAAAAAATGTTAGATAGAGGCTAAGAAAGAGTTTAGATCATGACGATTAAGTACGAATTATCAGTCTTGAATGTCCCTAACTTAATTATAAATGGACAGCTAGAACAAAGATAGGTGCCCTGTTCTTCAAATAACTAAACACTGAAAGTGATGACTATGAACCTGGGTCTTCTAAACACATAAAAATGACATAGAGGCAGGCCTTAATTTTTCTCCTATGGAAAGTATTATAGGAGGGTTTGAATTGAATTTATGTGCATGAATCTTTGATATATACCATGACAGGCATAACTACATTACAAGATGGACATGACTAGCCAGAAATACAGTTTCCAATCCCTTAAAGCAAGAGTGGAGCTTCCTGTAGTAGGCCGTTACAGCTTAATTTCCCCCAGTGGGTGGGGATTTATATTTTATCAGGAAATACGACTTCACAGTGAATGAAAACAGGCTTGGTTCTTTGATTTATTTGTTTAGAGACGGAGTTTGGCTCTTGTTGCCCAGGCTGGAGTGCAATGGCGTTATCTTGGCTCACTGCAACCTCTGCCTCCCGGGTTCAAGTGATTCTCCTGCCTCAGCCTCCCTAGTAGTTGGGATTACAGGCGTATGCCAGCAGGCCCAGCTAATTTTTATATTTTTAGTAGAGACAGTGTTTGTCTATGTTGGCTAGGCTATTCTCAAACACTTGACCTCAGGTGATCCACCTGCCTTGGCCTTCCAAAGTGCTGGTATTACAGGTGTGAGCCACCATGCATAGCCAGGCTTGATTCTTTTAAATACGGAGTTTAAACTTGAGAAAGGCTAGATGGTCACATTAGGAAAAGTACTATTCATGATAATAATTTTATCATATTTATAAGGCTGGAAGATACGGAAGAAAATGGAATATGAAAGCTTCTTGTGTATTTCCTCTGTTTCTAAGTTAGCCTGAAACTTTACTCCTCAGAATTACTCTTAGGAAAAGACAGAATTGCTGAGACACACTGTCTTTTTTTAAAAAGCTTTAAAAACTTTTAAATGATTTATTTGTGAAAAACTCTGATGCTCTGTGTTTATTTTACTTAAGTGTAAAGAATCATTTCAGGGATATATTTTTTACAGTGTGTGTGGTTAAATTTAGATTTTTGAAAAGATGCAAGTAAAGGCTGTTGAGAGAATAAAAGAGTAAAACGAGTGTGATTTTGTGCCATAAAATTTCCTGTATTTAGAAAGATTGTAAAGTAGTTACACTGTGATCACACAATACATCTATTTGGCTAAGATTTGAACAATTTTTTCTTGAATGAAGAGTACAGTTTTGAAAGATCTATAACTTTTAGTGTGGCAGTGGTATACTTTAAAGTGATTAACCTTTTCAAAGATGGAACAAAAACAAACATGATATTCATTGGCCTTGGCTTTTATATGAATGTTAGTGTGGTACAACAAGATAGAAGTAGGTCAAGTTTTCATTCTATTCTTAATGTATGTTTTTGCTGGAGTCTTAGTCATTAATATAGCTCACATGTTATTGTAATTACTATTCAGTTCATGTGTCTTTGATTTTATTGTACCTTATTTTTGTATGGAGGCAATGTATATGTTTAGGCCTTTATACAAAATCTACTTAAATCTTTGAAACTATCGATGAAGCAACATCAATGACCAATATGATTGAGGTCCAAAATTAATATCGGCATCACCAATTAAGGTAATAAGATCATAAATGTGTTTAGCTCCTTGCGTTTCAGATTTTCAATCTGTTTCCTGACTTCATCATTCAAAGTATATTTCTCCCAAATTAAATGAATTTCTAAAGATCTTGCTGAGAAGTCAGAAACGAGTCTCCTCTATAACAAAACTTTTTTACTTTCCTTTTTGGAAACGTTAAAATACTTGCCTCTATTTTATTTTGAGTGACACACAAGATTCATCAATAGTTTTAAAAGATCGCAGAATGTTCAACATGAAGAAGAGCATAGAAATTTGGAAAATTTTGCAGCCTGACAATGTGAAAGAAAAGCTCATTTTCTGGGGAGAAATTCAAGCTGGCTGCAGAAACTTGCATCAGTAATGAGGGGCTGAATGTTATTCACCAAGACAGTGGAGTGCTGGGTGCCTGTAATCCAAGGGACTCGGGAGGCTGAAGCAAGCAAATGAAAATGACGAAGCATTTTTTGTCTTAAAGTAGAAATATAAAATTTTAAAAATTATGAAATATTATTAGAGAAATACCTGTCTTCAAATATGATTAAGCTCCTCATAATTTTAATGAGCTGCTTAATTTGCTTCGCCACAGTTTCTGATACAGACCAATGCTGTCATTTTTTGCAATGGATTGTATTGAATTCAGCCTTTTTGCTTACTCTCTTTTTAAATCTCAGAAGCAATCATATAAACTCTGAGATTGTGTATGAAATAGAACAAAGATTCAGTTTATTTAAATGCTTGTTTCCTGCCTGCCTGATGATCTTGGTAGGTGACACACTAAACCTTATGAAACTTCTACTTTGACACTCAGAGAAAGCCTTGAACAGTTCTTAAGGAATGCTTTTCCTGGTGAGAAGTGATAAAGATATTTAAACAGTGTTGAAGAAATGAATTCTATGCAGAAGAATACAGCTAGGTAAGAAGAATTAACTCAGTTTCTTAAAGTTTCATTTTTGACAAGGATCTCTAAAATTAGTTACTTATTATTTCAATGAAGTTATCAGGCACTGAATTTTCTCCATTTGAACCGTAGTACCACCTAACGGAACACTGGGATAGGTTTCTTTGATTCATGATCTCAGGGCCAATATGAGAGAGTCAAGCGTGAATAAGACCAAAGATACAAAAAGGGAAAAAAATAGAGGATTCTAAAATAGGAATTTACTTCTGACAGAGGCAAAACCAGTATTAATTTCTGCACTACTACATCCATAAAAGTCTCATATCAGTTGATGACTTATCAATTATTTATTTGGCCCTTATCCTTTTTTAATGGTCTTCCTTATAATTCCTATATAAACAGAAACTCAAGGAAGAGGTAAAACCTGGGTATGAATTATGAGGTCCCATTTATTGCCTCTTTAATTTTATTTCAAATCATACCTTCTTTGCATGCAATGGAAGGAGACGGGATGGTAAGCATATACATTGTGACAAGATTTTAACAAATGAAGAACTTAACAAATCTGAAAAACCAAGCTGTTGGCTAACTTTTGATAGAGGTATGGTTACCATGGGTTCTGAAAACCTGTTCAAAAACGTCCTACTGGTCTATGAGATCTGCTCTGGTCCCTCAGAGAAGACTAGAACTGAGAGCAGTGAACAGATGTGCCTGACGTATGTATCCTAGAAAAGAAAAGCCTGGTGAAGGCTCCCTAAAACTCACTTCTAGAGACCAGAATTTGTATATGCCTGTTACTATATTCTCCTCTGTTTTAGATAAAACACTGGAAAATTTTATTCTCAATCATTTACTAAGAACTAATATTTTATCTTTGAAACTGCGAATTGTAAATGTGTTAAAATTTTGTCTCTTTGCATCGTTGTTCTTCAGTTAAACCTGAATCCATTCAATGGTATAATTCTGGGGTCTAATTAAAGATTTAAAGGTACTCAGACCCCAGGTTTAATACATTGTGCATGGCAGTTTAGAAAATATATTTTGTATGTTTATTAAAGAAGGGAAACAATTGCCTAACAAAAACTTAATTTGGTTAGTTTTATTCACTTTTTTAAAAAGTTAGAATATTTCGTGATAATTCATAATAATGTGGCTAAAATTTTTATACTATAGTCATACTGGGATACTTAACAATACCTTTGTACCCTCCCTTTTTTCTTGTGAATTATCACATACTTTGGCTTTAGATTAGATAAGCATCAGAAGACATAATTAATTCAGAATGAAAAACATACTTTTTATTTTTCTGAAGAAACGCTTTGTTAAGCAATATCCAGTAAAGGAAGTTAAAGGCTTTTTGAATGTGTGCTTTGTAGACTGTCTTAAAGGAAAGCTAATATGTTAAGTAGTGCGAATGAAATGTGACCCTTGAGTTTCCACTGCTTACAAATTGGATGCAAATTGTAACCCTAGGAAGCCACATTGTTCTCTTCCGGGCTTCCATGCATCCTTTTTTCTTTGCTGAAAAGTGCTTTCTCGTTCCTTCTACACTTTCTGTGTATGAAACCCAAAAGCTATGGTTAAGTCTAAGACTAATTACCTCCCACTTACAACCTCTTCCCCAAACAAACCGAAACCAAGACAACCCCAATTCTCCATTTGTTAGAAGATAAGCCACACTTTTTATCTTATTTGTTTTATGTTTTTGAACCAAGAAAAAGCATTTATTTATTTAAATTCTTAAAAACATATTTGGCCTTTTGATACTGTAGACAGAACCCATTTTTATATATTCCAGTACAGTTGCTTTCTTGGATAGGAAGTGTAACAAGGTCACTGATGTGATATGGCTCTGTGTCCCCACTGAAATCTTATCATGAATTGTAATTGAATTATAATCCCCTTGTGTTGGAGAAGGGACCTCGTGGGAGGTGATTAGATAATTGGGGTGGTCCCCCTCCATCCTGTTTTCATGATAGTGAGTGAGTTATTAGGGGATCCGATGGCTTTATAAGGGGCTTTTCCTTTTTAACTTGGTATTTCTTCTTCCCTACCCTATTCCTATCAGGATATTTCTAGTTTGCCTCCTTCTCCAATGCATATCAGATTTGAACTATGAATAAGTCATGGGGACATTGGCTTGATCTCCTTAACTTCTCTCCAAAAGCCAAAAATTTTATGTTTACGGTTACTTACTTGCCATTTTTAATTTACTGATGAATTACTAAAGTGAAAGATAAGGGAACTAGCCAACATAAATTAGACACATTCAGAATTTTTTATGTATATGAGACATTATGCTATTAGCTTACATGAACTTTGAATTTCTGATTTACTGCACATTTAGGAGTGAGACCAGAAAGTTTCAGAAATAGAGGAAAAGTGACATCTCAGTGGTCTCTACAACAACCAATTTATCTTTATAATTATTGTAAAACCTGTAAAGCATAATAGAACAGTTCTTTAGTATAAAAAATAATCTTAACTATTTTATATTACGGTGATGCTTTTCCCTTCAAACTCTGAACAGATTGTTTAAACCCAAGATTATCTAGTAAAAAATTTGATGTCATCTTGCAACATCAACCAGGACACAGTTGACAGTGCTGTTTGTCATTACCATATTGCATATTTAATCCCTACTAGCTAGGAACTAATATGTACACTTTGCAGAGAAAATGGACGTATAGAGAACAAGTTATTTGCTCAAGTTCCCAGAGCAAGAAGGTGACAGAGCTGAGATTTGGGTCCAAGGAGTGTGCTCTTTAGTCTTAACTCTCTCATCACACTGTCTCTCTGATAGAAAGAAGAATTTATGAAGTATGATTGCATAGATGTATAATTGCTCTCATTCTTGCTATATATTCTTTACCAAAATGCTAGCGACTAAGCTGACATTAAAAATGTAGCCACATAATCATACACACACATAAAGAACAAAATCTCTTTTGACTTTATATAACAAAAATAAAATAATTTAAATGATCAAATAGTTTAAATATGAAAACAATCTAAAAATGAAAGTTTCACGTTCTAATATTAGCCCTGTCAATAAGTCAAGGTTTCCAGAACACACCCATTTAAACAAAAAGCTTTGTACCAGTATGGTTATTATACTTGTGATAAAAATGTCATAATGAAGAAATAGAAAGCATCTGCTAAAGGATATTTAGCAACGTGCATCCTGTATTTTCCTCCCATGTGCCAATGCTTGCACTGATTTTTACTTTGCTTCTAAGCATAATGTGCGTTTTCTTTCTCTTGTTTAGCATATTTGTTATTCATATTACCCAGATTGAGCCCATTAGGACAATTAATGACTGAGAATGCTTCTCCCTGTTCTGTTCATTTATCCATTCTCAATATACTTAAAGGTGGCATTAAGTTTTCTTTATTTGAAACTTCAGAGGACAGGGACTAAAGGAGCAATCAGACGAAAGGATACAAGCAGGTAGAAATGAAAGATTGCCTGTCATTAATTTATGACTATGTGAACTTATTTGTGTTCGTTTTCAAGGCGAATTTGCACTAAGTGTCTTTGATCTTGTACAAAGCAGACATTAAGTGAGTGAGAGGAAAACGACAGACAAAATGTGGTAATTGAACTGGCCAAGCTATGTTATCATCATTCCAAAGCCAGCTAATAGGATCCTAATATAAAAGGACCTGGCTGAGTGAAGACAAAAAAAATGAGACTCCTGCAGCTAATAACTTGAAAGATGTGAAAGTTTGATTCAGTTATGTAATCTCCTTGAAACTTTAAATGAGAGAGGGCATCACAGTTGGACGTAGGCATAGAAATTCCTAGAATATTCCAGCAGAGACTGTGAAAGTATTAAAAGTCTCAATATGACTTTTGTGCTTCCCATTCCTAGTTTTTTTGTTAGTTTTTCGGGATACAAAATGTCTTGCAGAACTTCAAAAACAAGAGGTTACAGGATTCATTTTGCTCCTCAGAGAAAATAATGCCAAAAGCTTAAATTTAGCGGAAATGACTAGCCTAGTTGGTCACACCAGTGAATTATGAATTCAGTCAAAATGGTCAAGCCATGTATGAGATATGCTAAAGTGGTGCGCAGTATTTCACCAAACCAAGGAGAGTACTATAGCACTAGTCACATTCCTTAATTTTCTGTTACAGATAAAATTGTCTAATTCTAATCTTACGGTGTTTATGCAGAAACTATGGGTGAAAGAAATGTTCTCTATATATGGATAGCGTGCTCTCTCTCTCTCTCTCTATATATATATGAAATGCTGTATCTACATAGATTTCTATATGTATAGGAATGCTATATATATATATATATATATATATATATATACACACACGCATACATATACACACACACAGAGCATAAATATAGATAAATCTGTTCACCTGCAGTTATGTGTGCATGAGGTGCTGAAGGTTTTAATGGTAAGTGCTAATGGATTTTTGCAATAACCTGATAGAAGTGATTAGATTTCGACCCAATTTTTAAAACTATTACTTGGAATGTATCAAAATATGTAATGCATTAATTTTAATGTATTTAGGGTTATTTCTCTAATTCTTTACCTTGATACTATGCTTTTAAATGTGCCCTATTCCCATCTTTGGCAATACTGAGTATTTAAATTTTGCTTTCAGCATCAACAGACACCATAATTAGCTGGCAAAAAACAATGTGATTGATTTAATTAAGGAATGTAGAAAAGTCATTGTGTAGTTGGTAATTCTTTGAAGATGAATGTATTTTGATAGATCCCAGCTCTAATATCAATATTTAGAAGGCCATATTAAACCAGAAATTTTTGGAAAACTTCATATAAAACGTTTAAAAAGTAATAAAGTTTTAAGGAGATTATATAACTGCATATTAAATAGACAAATATTTTCTTGAATATCTACATAGTCATGGCTATTGGTATTTATATATATTTGTTACAGGTCTACGTACATCATTATATCAGAATCTCTGTTCCTTTCAAAGGGGTAAGATGACTGCACTCATAAGTTTAGCTCACAAGGTGAATGGAAGATAGTATTTCATAGTTGGCAAGGGTTAAAAATATGTATGAACTTTACTTATAATCCCCAACACCTATTTAGAGTCTCTGGTGGACATCAGCTCTGAAGATGACATCCTGCCTGGAGGAACTGACAGGCTGGCAGTGGAGATGGCAGACGGCAGAGCTCTCGTTGACAGTCTTCTTTGACTTTTTGAATCATTTTGGAATTCAGTCAGTACATTGTGACACCTCTCTTTCAGACTCAGAAATTTCAAAAGTCTTTAATATGAAATAATTTACTAAAGATTTAGTAGGAAAGATCACTCACACTGTCAATTCATACCAGAAACTTAGTGAATTTCTTCAGTAGGTATGTATGTTCTTCTCTCCAGGGTTTCTCTATTCTCTTTCCCACCTCCTTTCTCCACTCTTTCCTCTTTTCCAGAGACTCTATAGATCGCCTTTATTGCCCTAAGCAGTTTTGCTTAGTCAATTCATTTGGCAAAACACAAGCCTGTTAGTTAATGGAATGGTGAATACTTGCTGCTTCTAAGCAATGGCATTTGAATGGTTTCAATGCAACCTAAGTAGCTTATCTAAATAGTAACTCAACAAATGAAACTCATTATGTGAACTATGAGGTAATAGATACTCAGATGGATATTCAATGAAATCTTCACTGGCTATGAAAAATTAATAAAACTAGTGACTTACAATCTGGATCTGAAGAATGCATAAGGATCTTTCAGGGAGATAACTTGAAGGTGTATTTCAGATAAAAGAGGAGATTATGAACAGAGCATGAAGGATGAAAAGTGCATACCTTGGAGGAAATTGTAGTTTGTGATGCTTAAATTATGGCTATTGAGAGTGTTAAAGAAAATTAAAATGGAGGCAAGGCCTGCAGAATGCCTGGAGAGACAAGGCCAGTTATGCCTCGTAAGTGACCTTGGTCTTGCTTAATTTTGCAAGTATAAGCAACACTTAATTTGGGCTACTTATTGTATATGCCTTTATTTGAGAAAAATAAAACTTAAGGGTAACAAATCAGAAGCTGCTAACTAGTTTTTATAACTGGGGACTTTCCAGCAAAATAGACCAAATAAGGCAACTGTAAAACTGTAACCAATCAAATATTTTCTTTGCTTTATTTCACTTTGCCTCATAAAAACCTTCCCCTCGGGTTCCCTTGGCAGGGCTCCCACACCACTTCCAGTTTCTGGTTGCCTGATTGTTGAATTACTATTTGCTCCAATAAATACATTAAAATTTTATGATGTCTCAGTTTAGCGTTTAACAAGGGCAAAAGGGTACCTAAATATGAGGTTGAAGTAGTAATTGTGAAAGGTCTTAAATGTCAGGCTATGGAGTCCAGGTATTTCCTTTAGGCAAAAGTGAGCTACAGGAAAGTAACTCCTAGCTTGATAGCTGGTTGGCTAGATAAGTAAATAAAATAAATATCAATTATGAAATGGACTCTTAATTATTGCTACTACTTATTTTATGTTTACTTATTTCATATAACTGAATACTCATTTAATAAAATTCTGTGCTTGTAGACAGGTGGTGAAATTAAGTGAATTACAACTTTTTTTCTTCTATAAGTTTTTAAGTTTGGGGGTACAAGCACAGATTTGTTACATAAGCAAACTTGTTTTATGGAGGTTTGTTGTACAGAGTATTTCATCAGCCAGGTATTAAGCTTACTATCCTTTAGATATTTTTTCAATCATTTTAAAATTTTCTATCTTTATTGTCTTTCCTTTCACTTAGAAATACTTATTTCATGTTAAAATAATGTCATAATACCACATTACCACCTTCCACTTCCTGAGATCAATGCAAACCCAAACAATAACAAGTAGATTTCAGGAACTAGAATGTTTTCATTATTTTCTGTGCTTGTTCATTTATTTGCTTATAAAATATTTTTTTAAAAATTACGATGTGACTGGCCCTGTGACACGCATACAATTATAGTTTTTTTTTGTAGCTGGACCCTTTGAGTTCCTGTGACATGTTTTAATCAGTACTTATGTAATTTTACAGATACATTTTAGGGTATGAAGAGACTTGCCCAAGATCATAGCCTTAGTGGTGGTATAGACTGTACTAGGAATCAGGACTTCAGATACTTTTTCTCAGTATCGTTGAGTAAACATCTGATCTGTAGCATAGAGAAACTTGTTGGATCGCATAAAGAGTTAATACTTTGTCCAGATGCCATAATCATTGAACAGCTGAATCAATGAGTTTGGTCAGAGTTTGCTGATGTTATAAATCATGGAAGGTTGACTGACTGTGCTGCAGCTATAAATATCAGGAAATTCTTCATTACTTAGGGGAATATTCAACATTTCCACAAATAATGGATCACTGATTTCACATTTTTATATTTAAAATGTTTTGGACTGCCTTATAGATGAATCAGAGGTTAGTAACTACATATTATTAAATGCCTTGTAGAAACATTGGATTTGAAATCAAAAGATTTTGCGTCTAGGATTCATCATGTTCTTTTGAGAGATCTTGTCTGTAAATAACAATCGAAATTCTTATTTCAAATGAGCATTTTGAGAAAAGCTTTGCAAAAGCATAAGGGGCTATGATAAGATATTTCAGGATTTACTCAAAATAATTATTAAGTAGTCTTAATTAAAAGTGATAAGATATGGTAATTTCTACATAATTCTAAAAGCGAATTTAATTTTTTTTAAAAAATGAAAATATAAGAGTAGCAAGATTAATAGCTACTTTTTTTTTTCTTAAAATGCACCTCAAATTTTAGCCTTTTTGGACCTAGATATTTTATCATTCATACTCAATAATCTGTACCTATGAAAATACTATAATTTAGGTTTTTTCCATATAATCTTAATAATTAGTGTTTTCAGTGTATACTATAGTAATGATTTACATAAAATCTTGCAATTAACTGTTGAAACAATAGAATTATAAACCCCATTTTATAGCCAAGAACACCTGAAAGTTCGAAACTTAGGTAAGTTCATATAGCTATTTAATAATAATTGGTACAATATACAGCTAGAACCAAAATTTGAGTGTAGGGACAGTGATGCTAGCACCTAAGCTAATGTACCCTCCTGTTAAATAAAACAATTTGTTAGTTTATTAAAAAAGAGTTTTATGTAATTTTAATTTTGTAGATATTATTAAAGATGTAAATAAACTCAATTTTACTTTGTTCTCTCCCATCATGCTAAAAGACTAAAATATAAAAGTATTTCCTGTTTCACCATAGTGAGAAAAGGCTTTAAGCAAATGCTTGTCATCTTTATAGTTTGTCTTAAAGGGTTGTACATTTTTACCCTTGAGCTTTTACTAGAAGGGCTTATAAAGTCACATCAACTTCATGTCACATCTGCCTCCCATCACCAAGTTGCCATTATTCTGAAGAACCCAGAAGCAAAGGTTGAATGCACTTAGTAGAGAGAACAGGTGCTCACTGTTACCACTAGTTACTTAGCATACCTAGATTTAGCCTTATCCAAGCCTGTGAACTAAAAGGTCATCCAGCTGAAAAGGTCTTCCATCTGTTTTTATTTTTCTCCTGTCCAGCATTATGTTGTGCTCCTTATACATAAAATGAGTTTATAATAAAATTTTAAAAAGATTATTTGCAACTTGAGGTAAAATGCTTTTGCTCTAAAGTATTTGATAGTATGACATAGATGGTTATTTTAAAATTTATTATAGGCTCTTGAATTATTTCATTATGATAATTATGACAGCAGAAATTTAACTAGAAATATTCTTCAGAGTGTTTCCTATTATTAGTGTTTCCTAATACAATATGGATTAAAGTGTTAAAATAGTTTAAATTATCTTCAAGAAGGTGAGAACAATGCTATATATATTTTTATATGTATATATGATACATGATAAAAAGGTATATACATTTATATGTATTTATCTTCTAAATCATGTATTTTTTCTAGAGGTAAGTGGTTTTCCATATACTATTTGTTGATTTATAATTCTTAATTATTCTACACCTACTACAGTTAATGAACTATAATGGTGATCTGGTAATGCACAAAATAGACTTGCTTTATCTCTAGAGAGATAATATTATCCTGACAGTGACATAACCAATATGAATATTACACTTGTGACACATATTTTGAAGAAGTACATGATACTAAGTGCTTATATAATTAAATATTTGTACCAATATAGCTGGGTTAGTGCAGTTATACCAGTTGGTTTAAATACAGGCTGTGAATGACTATCAGAAAATAATTGAGAGGCATAATAACTTCATTTAGTGAAATTTTTATTTATGCTGAGAAATAAGATTGTTTATAACATGTAGTAGCTTATGGTCTGAGGGTGGAGTCAGAAAAGAAAACAAGATACTGTTAATGCAGCTTGTTAAGTGTTATGGTGGGGAAGCAGAGGAGCCCTCAAGGCATAAAAGAAGTGCCCTCACACATAGTGAGGGGGCTGGGAAAGGTACATTGACTTTGAATCTGAGACCTAAGGAGACTTGGAGTTCCCAACTATGTATTTATGTCATTTTAGTGCTGTGAATAACTTACATATTTCCTGATTGATACGTATAATTTTTAAATCTCTGTATATCAAAAACTACAATAAAGGCCAGAAGAAACCCTTGAAAAGATATTTGTAACACGTGGACAGGTTAAAAAAAGTTACCAGAATTAATACCTAAATGGTTCTTTTTGAAGCAATACAAACTACTCAATTGAAAAAAATGGACACAGGACACAAAATGGCATTTCATATAATAAATACAGTGGCCAACTAAGGGGTAAATGTCGAGCTTAATAGGAGTCAAAGCCATGAGTAAAGCAAGATAGTACTTAGGCAGAGGTAATTTTTAATATTTGAGGTCAATATTGATTAGAGAAAAGAAACACTCTTTAGCTCTGCTGTTAGGAATGAAAATAAAGTGAAAATCTTGAGGGATTTTGTTAAGGTGTACTGAAGTTAAAAAATATACCTATCCTTTTGACAGGAACTCTAATGTTAGAAATATTATAAAGGGAAATGATTGGACAGTTGGACAAAGATTCAGGCTCACCATAATATATCAAAAAATAAAACAGTGTAAATGTCTTGTTTTATTGGAATGGTAAATAAAATTAGGAATAGTTACTGGAGTACTCTGGAAGCTATTAAAATTATTACAAACATGTTCAACACATATAAATGAAACAAATTCCCAAACTAAGAATATGATTTTATTTAAAAAGATGACATGCCTATATGAGTAAAATATGAAGCATATACTCCAAAATATAAAAGTAGTATAAAATTACAGGTGATTCTTTTAAACTCCCCTTTAGTTTTTCAACAATGAATATGTATTGCTTATATAATAAAGAAATACAAAAACAGACACAAAGACCAATGGAACAGAAGAGAGAACAGAAATAAGACTGCAAACCTGTGACCATCTGATCTTCAACAAAGCTGACAAAAACAAGCAGTGGGGAAAGGACCACCTGTTTAGCCTTATAAATGGTGCTGAGATAACTGGTTAGCCACATGCAGAGGTTTGAAACTGGACGCCTTCCTTACACTGTTGTAACTGAGCAAGTTAGGGGTCCTTTTTTAATTAGCCAGTGACCTAGAGATGGCTAATGTTCAGAATTCTCTCTGCCCGGAGGAAGGGGCTTGATTATCTTGTATACCTTGACTTAGGTAGGGGAGGGGGAGCCTAGCTGAATCAGAATTTTACAGAAATGGAAAAGCAGGTTAGAGGAAGGGGCAGTGGGCAAAGGTGTCACCAAGAAAAAAGGTGTCACCAAGAAAGAGGGTATTCGGGCTCCTCCTACGCAATGGTCAAAGGGAAATTTGTTTTTTACAGTAGTGGGGGTGGGGTATGCCAAGCAGGATGTAGTTACAATGGTTACAAGTGTTACGACTAGTACGCTTCAACACTTCCAAGTACAGCATGACCCAGTTATGTACTCAGAGGGGCTGTGGTAGGGAGGGGGAAGCCAGGTTGTAGTTTACAGCTAAGGTGGAGTCACTGATGCTAGCCCAGGGTTGTATTACAACACCATATGTGCAAATCAACTCAAGATTGAAACTGTAAAAAGCCTGGCAGATAACCTAGGCAATACATTCTGGAATGGGCCAAGGATTCATGACAAAGCCACCAGAAGGAATCATAAGAAAAGCAAAAATGGACAGGTGAGATCTAATTAAACTTAAGAGCTTCTTCACAGCAAAAGAAAACATGAACAGAGTAAACAATCTACAGAATGGGAGAAAATATCTGTAAACTAAGCATCTAACAACAGTCTAATAACGAGCATCCATAAGTAACTTAGAGCGAATTTACAAGAAACAAAATCGTAAAAAGTGGACAAATGATATGAACAATTTCCTAAAGACATACATGCAGCCAACATGCCTATGAAATAAAGTTCAGCATCACTGATTATTAGAGAAACGCAAATCAAAACCACAATGAGTTATTTCACATCAGTCAGAATGGCTATTACTAAAACATCAAAAAATAACACAGCTGGTGAGGTTGTGGGGAAAATATAACACTTAAACATGGTTGGTGGGAGTGTAAATTACTTCAACCATTGTGGAAAGCAGTATGGAAATTACACAAAAAGCTAAAAACAGAACTACCATTTGACCCAGCAATTTCATTACTGGATATATACACAAAGGAATATAAATTACTGTACTCTAAGGATACATGCATGTGAATGTTCGCTATAGCACTATCCGATAGCAAAGACCTGGAATCACTCTAAATGCCTTTCAAGGACATAGTGATTAAATAAAATGTACAGATACACTGTGGAATATTATGCAGCCATAAAAAAGAATGAGATCAAGTCTTTTTCAGGAACATGGTTGGAGGTATAAGCCATTATCTTTGGCATACTAATGCAGGAACAGGAAACCAAAGACTTAAAAGTAGGGAGTTAAACGATGAATGCTCGTGAACACAAAGAGGGGAACGACAGACACTGGGGCCTACTTGAGGGTGGAGGATGGAAGGTGAGTGGAGGGAAAGGAGCGGGAAAAACTACTAGGAATTAGGCTTAGTACTTGGGTGATGAAATAGTCTATACAACAAACCCCCATGACATGAGTTTACTTATAAAGTAAACCTGCATATGTACTCTTGAACCTAAAATAGAAGTTAAAAGAAAAAGAAACATACCTAAGTGAAAGTTTTAAATAATTGCAGAATTTCTAAAAAACTTGTATTCTCTTCAATTTGATCTGGATTGTCACTATAAATCCCAATGAGAATTCAGTGCTCAAAATTCAGGATAAGCTCAAGATAGAATATTTTTTAAATCTGCAAGCAAAATGTTTCAAGAATAATTGTCTACCTAAAATATTCATTTACAAAATTCTGCCATAATTTATTTTTAAAAACACTACTATATTAAAAACTAGAAAAATGAAGTCATAGAAGATAGTGAAATATAGTCATTAATAAGAGAAAAAAGAAAGACATAGCTAAATATATATTTATATATATATATATATATATATACACACACACACACACAAATACAGATGAAAGGTGCATGCAGTCAAAATCCGCAATAGTTTTAGATGAATGAAAGAATATGTTTGTACACATAAAATGTGGAAAGAGCCTATAGAAAATATTGTAGATAAATTGGTAAAGTATGACTTTTAATGATGGATCTTACAGTGTTTTAAATTGGAAAAACATTTTAGTGAGCACAGGGAAAGGTATTTTAGCAGAAGAGATAGTCTACGTTAGGTTTACAATAAAACTAAAGCATGAGCTTCCCAGTGATGCCATTCATCACCTGGCTTGGTCAATTTTCTGAGATTCCTCAGTAGCGTCTAAGCTCTGTTTTAAGGTGTTTCTCACTGTTGTATTCTCAGTGTTTGACACTGTCCCATCACATGATTGAATGTTGACTGCCTCCTGTGAGACAGGCACAGCAGCTATTCTTTTACAAATGTAGAACCTGAAGCTCAGGAATAATAATGGAGAAAAGATATAAAGTTAGATATTTTCATTCTGAGTCTATATTTTTTGGTTTTGCTGTGCTGGTGAAATATTACCAGCAAGTAATTAATAAGATTGAATCTAATACTTTGGATCATTAGCTAGGGAGATAAAGATAATTTAAGATGAAGTAATAATGGGTTTGAAAACTCATATCACAATTTTTAATTTGAATTGAGAGCGCTGCATCTCTGGGAAAAGAATCTTTTCCTTGAGCAGGCTACTACTAGCTATTAAATAGTAGGTAGATGCAAGTGGAAATTGGCAATCAATAAAGAAACGTGAGTGTGTTGAGATGTAAGGTTCATACTTAGCCTACTGAAGAAACAATTTTAACACTTTAAGAAGATATTTGTAGAAGATTTTTTGAGATCCTGGGTAGATAACTTCATTACCTTCATAATGATATAGTCTGAATTTCTTTATTATTTGCTCATATATAAATCAGCCTATGGATGAAAATATTATCTAACATTTATTAAATGATTACTTTGTGCTTAGTACTTGCTTAATCCTTTCCATTTGCTTTTTCAAATGATCCAACAATACTGTGAAGTACGTATACTATTTTCCCTTGTGACATACTTGATGTTAAATAATTTGTCCAAAATTATTTAGCTGATACATGATACATGGGAATTAAAAAAAATTATTATAAATTTGGGGGGTACATGTGAAGGTTTGTTACATAGATAAACATGTGTCACAGGAGTTTAACTGTAGTATTACATGTCCAATTTATTAAGCTGAGTACCCAATAGTTACCTTTTCTGCTCTTCTGCATTCTGCCACTGTCCACCCTCAGGTAGACCCCAGTGACTGTTGTTTTCTTGTTTCTGTTTCTAAGTTCTTATCATTTAGCTCCCAATTATAAGTGAAAACATAGTATTTGGTTTTCTGTTCCTGTGTTAGTTTGCTAAGAGTCTCCAGCTCCATCCATTCTCCTGCAAAAGACATGACTTCCTTCTTTTTTATGGCTGCATACTATTCCAGATACATGGGAATTTGAATCCAGGATTAGCTGATTATGAAATCCACTAACGTGAGGACACTTTTATGCTTACACATATTTTGTGGCATTAGAAAATAGTTGTGAAACACATTTTTGATAAGCACCTATTTTTTGAAGATATTAGACATATTTACTGTATTTCTTTAAATGGAACAATCCAGCTCTCTTTAAATTGTATTTATCTGCAAGACAACTGAATAATTCACCACATTTACATCCAGATAGTTCCTGGGATTTCTCCTCACCCCCATAACATTCCGTAAGTCTTGTAATTTGAGTGATATAAACTAGATAGCAAATATAGTTATAAAATACATAGATAATTTACATACATTTAATGTTAAAAACTCAAAACATCATTTGGTTGCTTTCCCAGAGTAACTAAAAACTTTGCGTTAGGTCAGAACAGTGGCTCATGCCTGTAATCCCAGCTCTCTGGGAGGCTGCGGTAGGCAGATCGCTTGAGTTCAAGAGTTTGATTCCAGCCTGGGCAATGTGACAAAATCCTGTTTCTAAAGAAAATTAAAACAATTAGGTTGGCATGGTGCCATAGGCCTGTGGTCCCAGCTATTCCAGAGGCTGAAGTAGGAGGATGTCTTGAGCCTGGGAGGCGGAGGTTGCAGTGAGTAGAGATCAGCCACTGCACTCCAGCCTGAGCTACAGAGCCAGACTGTGTCTCAAAAAACAAACAAACACAACCCAACAACTTTGTGTTAAAGGGGTGGAAAAGATTAAAAATGTAAGTAAAAAGTAATGAGAGAATAACCTTTTAAAATATAGTATGTGTTTGTTTTCTAATTTACTTGAGTTTACATAAATATTTGCCTTCATAGTATTACCGAGATGCTATAGATACTGTAGGTTCTTAAAGTAGACTTCTCAAAAATCAGATTATGTCAAACACAAACAACAGTCCCTAGGATTAAATATGCGTCTTTAAACTGGATGAGTGACAATTAAGGAAGTTTAATAATAGTCACAGTTGTGTACAATGCTTCTCCACAATAATATTGCAGATACTGTAAAGTATGTATTAATAATTTGTAAGACTAGAATTCTATTAAAAATGAACATTTTGTTACTTTTATCAGGATGTATTCATTAGTCTGTGTTTGAAGAGAAGGCAATATGAATGTATCACAGTTTAACAAAGGCAGGATTTTTCAAAAGCATAATTTGAAGTTACATAATAATGCACAGTTACTTTGCCAATTTTTTAAAAGAAACCTAGGTTGTAACACTTTACGTATTCTTTTCTAGGATATGCTTTTAGAAATTATTTTATGTGGTAAGAATGCTTAACCTGAGACTTATCCTTTTAACAGATGTTTAATTGTGTAATACATTATTGACTGTAAGTATAGAACATACTTTTAAAGTGCCATATCTTGGTCTGCAAAGTTTTTTTAGAATTTTAAATATATGTTGCAGAACTTTTTCTCACATTATCAAATGGTAACAGGACATAATGTATACTAAAATCCTTTCATGTGCTTGTTACGTTCTCAAATAGAAGATCAGATATCGACATATTTCATACATCGGTTCCTTATGTAAACATTTTCTTGTCATGAATATAGTAATTAATGATATGTGTTAACAATGATATTTATTCCAGTTTGGATTCAGTAGTTTCAGTAGTTTTCTTTATGCATTTCGTATACTAGATGTTGTAGAATCTTGATAGATTCTCAGATATTTGTTGAGTTCATAGAATAGATAATTTTGGCTGAAAATGAGAACATTTTCTTGAGTATATTAATGAATAAGAAGGTTATAAACATACTATATGGAGTGGAACATTAAATTAAAAATATTTATTCCAAAAGTGAAATTCTCATCTGCTGCAAATGTAACATTCTTTAAATGATATATATAAATACGAGAAATGCAAAGACAATGTTTACAACCTCTGCTCCAGTGTTAATCTCTAGGAGTGATTTCTTTCCCCTTCTGTTCATACGTGGCTTAAAGGTAGCTAAACTGTTCTAGTGCATTGGTTTGCATGATCATAGAAAATGCCCTTTACAGAGTAATGATAAGGGCTAACACATAGCATAGCATAAAGAATGTAGTTACGAGGGTAAGTGAACAACTGATGGAAGAGATAATTCAAAGGAGGTAATGGCATTGTCTATGGCCATCACTAGAATGTACTGTCTGATGATATAAACTTTTCCATATTAGGTCTGGAAACTTAAGCTAATATAGATTTTCGTAGCTGTTCTTTGTTCCTCCATTTCACAGCCAACGTCATGTCAAATAAGTCATGTTTCAGTAACCCCAATTGCACTCATAGGAAAGTAGGCACAGTTGACATTGAGTGTATGGCATGTCTCCAAGGTCAAACACTTTTATAAGATTAAAGCACTGTCCTTTCTTCACATCAACCGCTCCCCATCTTTTTCCTTACTGACAAAGAGTACAGAGATGACAGGAAGAATTCCAAAATGATGGTAGCAATTTTGGCAAGATAAAAGTATTTTGAGAAAAGCCTAAAGATTTTGGCTACATTTACCTTGGATAATAATAACATTAGGAAAATTTATCAGCGATAATATCAGAGAAATTTATCAACAATTTCAAGTGCATCATGGCAAATATTTGTGATTTATGTTAATATTTATATGCATATTATAAATGAGACGGTCATTTGTCAATATTTTATAGATTACTCCAACTTTAGTGTATCTGTATTTTAATGTATTATTTTGTTGTGGTAAGAAGACTTAAGATGACATCTACAGTCTTAAATGCTTAAGTTGTATAATACATCATTGTGAACAACAGGTACAATGTTGTAGAGCAGATCTCTGGAACTATTCATCTTGCTTGACTGAAACTTTAAGACACTGATCAACAGCTCTCCTTTTGCCCCTAAACTACCCTTCTATTCTTTGACTCTATAAATTTAACTCTATTAGATACCTCATATAAGTGAAATCATGCAGTGAATTTTTGTCTATGACTAGGTTATTTCACTTAGCATAATGTCCTCAAGGTTCGCAAATGTTATTGCCAATGGCAGGATGTCTTTAATTTTTTGTGTGTTTATACCATTGTATCTTCATTCGTGTGTCAGTGGACGTTTAGATTGTTTTCACATGTTAGGTCTTGTTGCTGTCATAAACATAGGAATGCTAGTATCATTTTTCAGATCCTGATTTAAATTATTTCGGATAAATTCTCAGCAGTGGGATTGCCGGATTATATGATAGTTGTATTCTTAATTTTTCATGGAACCTCCATATTGTTTTCCAAGGTTTCTACACCTTTTTGCATTTCCACCAACACCATGCAAGGGTGACAATTTCTTCACCTTAATGGCAACTCATACTGTGTTTTATGTGTGTGGTCATAGTCATACTGCTGAGTATGATGTGATATTTCATTTTGGTTTTAGTTTACATTTCCGTGGTAAGTGGTAGCATTGAGAACGTTTTTTTCATGTAGCTGTTGGCCTGTGTATATCTTCTTTGGAGAAATGTTATTTGAGTCTTTAACCCCCTTTATAATCAGGATTGTTTTATTGATTTATAGGAGTTCCTTAGATACTTTGGAGCTTAATCCCTGATCAGATAGATGGTTTGAAAATATTTTCTCTCATTCTACAGGCTTCTCTTTACTCTGAATTATTTCCTTTGCTGTATATAAGCTTTTAAGTTGGATCTAGTCCCACTTGTCTATTTTTGTTTTTGTTGCCTATGCTTTTCATGTCAGATTCATTAAACAATTTCTAAGACAAATATCATGAAGCTTTTTCTCTATGTTTTCCTCTAGGAGTTTTACAATTTCGGGTCTTATGTTTAAATCTCTAATATATGTTGAGTTGATCTTTGTGTATGCTGGTGAGATAGGAGTCCAATCTAATTATTTTGCCTGTGGATATCTTCATTGTATATTCTTGACACCTTTGTTAAAGTTTAGTTGACACCAGATGTCTGGACTTATTTCTTGGTTTTTAGTTTCTTTCATTGATCTACATGTGTTTGTCTTTATGATTTTGAAATATATTTGAAGTCAGGAACTGTGATGGCTTCAATTTTGGTGTTTTTTTTTCCTCAAAATTGATTTGGTTATTGTTGGCCTTTTGTGGTTCCATATATTAGAATTGTTTTCTCTGTTGGACATAGTGGCTCACGCCTATAATTCCAGCTTTGTGGAAGGCTGTGGGTAGGAAAATTACTTGAGACCAGGAGTTTGAGACCAGCCTGGGCAAAATAGTGAGACCCCCATGTCTAAAACATTTTTAAAAACCAGAGTTAGCTGAGTGTGGTGTCATGTATTTGTAGTCCAGCTACTCAAAAGACTACTTGGAAGGCAGAGGTGGGAGGATTGCTTAAGTTCAGGAGTTCGAGGCTGCAGTGAGCTATTCTCAGACAACTACACTGCAGCCAGAATGACAGAACAGGACCCTATATCTAAAAATAAGGTACATAAAAGTAATTGTTTTTTATATTTCTGTTAAAAAGTCACTGAGATTGTGATAGGGATTGCACTAAAGGTAGTGTTGACATTTTGAGACTATACAATCTTCTAATGCATGAACACAGGTTATCTTCCTATTTGTGGTAAGTTTAGTTTCTTCATTTTTTTTTTTTTTTTAGGTTTTTAGTATACAAGTCTTTCATCTCCTTAATTAAGTTTATTCTGAGATATTATTTTTATGCTAACATAAAGGAGATTATATTTCTAATTACGTTTTTAGATTTTTAGTTAGAAATGCAACTAATTTTTTTGTTGATTTTGTATCTTGCAACTTGACTGAATTTATTAATTCTAACAGTTCTTCGGTGGAGGCTTTAGGGTTTTCCGTATATAAGATTCTGTCATCTTCAAACAGGGACAATTTTACTTGTTCCATTCTGAATCAGACACCTATTTTTAGTCCCTTGTATTGCCTAATTCCTTTGGCTAGGACAGCCCATGTTTGCTGAATATAAATGATGAATGTGGACATTTTTGCCCTGTTCATAATCTCTTGGTAAAGCTTTCAGTTTTCATCACTGAATATGATGATAGTTGTGGGCTTGTCATACATAGCCTTTGTTATGCCGAGGTAACTATTTCTGTTCCTACTTTAAGACTTTTTAAAATTGTGAAATGGTATTGAATTTTGTCACACTTTTTTCCTGAAAATATTTGAACAGTCACGTGCATTTTTGTCTTTTATTCTGTTTATGTGATCCGTTATTTTTGTATGTTGAACTATTATTATATCCTAGCAGGAAATCCCACTTAGTCTTGTAGTATTTAGTTGAATATTTTGCATATATATTTATCAAAGATATTGATCTGTAGCTTTTCATTCGCCCTTTGGTGTTTTTGTCTAGTTTTGATATCAGGATAGTGCTGAATAAAATGGATTTGGACGTGATTCTTCTACTTCAATTTTTTGGAAGAGCGTGGGAAGTGTTGGCACCATGGCTCCTTAAATGTTTGGTAGAATTTACCAGTGAAGTCATCAGGTCCTAGCACTTTACTTCATCACAGGGTTTTGAAATAGTAATTATAGGTCTGTTCAGACTTTCTGTGTCTTCATGATTTAGTCTTAGTGGAATGCATAGTTTCAGAAATGTATCCATTTCTTGGTTATCCAGTTTGTTGGCATATAATTACTTAGAGTCTTTTATTCTTTTAATTTTTGTGGCATCAGTTTCTTGTTGGCAGTATACAGTTGGATCTTGTTTTTTAAAAATTTATTCAGTCACCATGTCTTTTGATTGACATGTTTAACTCATTTATATTTAAAGTGATTGATAGCAAAGGATTTACTATTGCCAGTTATTTTTCAGTAGTCTTGTAGTTCTTTTGTATTTTTTTCCCTGCTGGCTTAACTTTGTATCTTGGTTTGTTTTTATTGCTGTGCTTGGATTCTTTTCTCTTTCTCTTTGTGTAAGTTCTGTAGGTTCTTTTCTGTTACCTTGAGACTTACATAAAATATTTTATAACAGTCTATATAAGTCTGTAATAGTATATTTACGCTGATAAAAACCCAAGTTCAATTGCATATGAAATCTCTATACTTCTTCACCCCCATATATTTTATGTTATTGTTGTTAAAATTTTCCTGTATTCATACTGTAAATCTTGTAACTTTTTTTAGGTAGAGTTATTTTTAATACTTTCGTTATTTAAATTCTTAACTACAATTAAAAGTGAGTTACCCACTACCATTACAGTAAATCAGTATTTTATAGTTTATATATATTTACTTTTATCAGTGAGTTTCATAATTTCTTGTATTGTGATATTGCTGTTTAGTGTCTTTTCATTTAAACCTAAAGAAATACCTTTAACACTTCTTGTTAGCCAGGTCTAGTAGTGATATAATTCCTCAGCATTGTATGTCGGAGACAGTTTTTGATTTATTCTTTTGAGGTATAGTGTGGTATTCTGTAATATAATACTGTAAAACTAATATAGTATAAGAATACTACAGTAACTATATATAGAATACTATGATTCTATATCTTTGAGGTAAGGTGCAGTATTCTTGGTTGGCTGATTTTTTCTTTTAGAACTTTGAATACATCATTGTAGTCCCTTATGGCCTGTTATAGTGTTGCTAGAAAATCTGCTGTTAGTATGCATGGAGTCTCCCTTGTATGTGATAAGCTGTTTTTTTCTTGCTGCTTCAAAATACTCATTTTATCTTTGATACTTGATATTTTGATTATAATGTATCTCAGTGTGAATTTCTTTGGGTTCATTTTATTTGGTAGTGTTTGAGGTTTTTGGACCTTGATGTCCATTTCCCCCTAGAATTTGGGAAGTGTTTGGCCATCATTTCTTTAATCTTTCTTACCCTTTTTCTCTTCTCTTAAGACTGTCATAATGCCTAAATTAGTGCTTTTGATGCTGTCCCATAATGCCCTTAAATATTCTTCACTTTTTAAAATTCCTTTTTATTTGTTGCTCCTCTGACTGAATTATTTTCAGTGACCTATCTTTCAGTTCAGTGACCGTTTCTTCTGCTTAATCTAGTCTGCTGTTGAACACCTCCAGTGAACTTTTCCAGTTCAGTTACTGTGTTCTTCAGCTCCATGATTTCTGTTAGACATATTTTAATCTTTTCTCTTTGTTGAAATTCTCACTTTTCATGTGTTGTTCTCTTAATCTTAAGCAGCATTCTTACGAAAAATATTTTTAATTTTTCTTACATTAATTATTAACTATATTTCATTAGGGTTGATTTCTGGAGATTTATATTGTTACTTTGTATAAAACATTTTTGCCTATATCTTTATTTTCCTTGACTTGTGTGCATCTTTACATTATCCACTAAAGCAGACATCTCTTTCAGTCCTCAAATACTGGTCTTGTACAGGAGAAGACTCATAATAATCAGTCTTGACACAGATTCTGTGAACCTCTATCAACCCATTTCTTCCCCAAGGGAAGCTGGGAGGTGGATTTTTTATCCCCTTACTCTGTACTAAACAAGGATGAGGATCGATAGTTTCTACCAGCTCAAGCTATCAGTTTCATTCTCTGCTAGGTGGCTGAACCCATCAGAGCTCAGGCCTGGCAAGATAGAAGCCCAACCTCTGGGGAGCCCCTCAGAAAAGATAAAACACTGAATGCACTGCCCAACTTTTTTCCTTCCCTGGGCACATCTGAGAGCTAGAGGACCTTTCCCAGATCATGTTGTACTGGGCCTGATAGGAGTGTCTCAAATCTTTCTACTGGCTTTGACAAGTTTGGTTGGCTCCCTCCAAGAAGAACAGAAACAATACACTTTAAGTTAATTTCTGATTTACCACACAGAGAATTAGTCCATGAATTGCTGCTGAATCAGTGTATTTCCGGGTGAAGGAGGAGAATCCAAGGCTTCCTATTCCACCATATTGCTGACCTCAGTGTACATTAACCTATTACGTAGTTTGTAATATAGATCAAATCATTGTGTCTTCCTAAACCAAATGTCAGGAGATGAGGCAATATAATTTTGTCATGTTACTGGCTTCATCCTCATAGCATCATTATAGTGATACTTTGGTATATTCTACATCCCCTATGTCCAATTGTGAAAATACAAGCAAATGTATAAAAATAATCATGTTATGAAAAGTCTGGATTTACAAAACAAATCAGGAACTCATTAAATAAAAGTATTTTAATTACATGTACTTGAATACTTCTGGATTTAATTTGTGTTTAAAAGTTGGTACTTTTTAAAACAGCAATGTAGATTCTAAAGGAGACCCTAAATTGGAAAGAACAAAAATGAAGAAACGAAAGATGAGATAAAACCAATGTTTAATGACTACACCCTATGTGGCTGGGGCGAAACCACTTTGAACTTGTCTCCTCATTTATAAACAGCAATGTTGGGTCTGGCTTAAGAGTTTCTGTACATGCCTTGAAATTCATATTGACTCCAAAGAATAGAGTACTCAAGATTCTTTAAATCATCTTTTCCAGATGTGGAGCAGAAAGAAAAGAAGAAAACATAAGACTTAAAAAAGTTTCAAATATCAAATAATGGAGTCATAACCTTTATTACACAGCATTGTTCGTAATAGCCAAAAAGTGGTACAATCCAAATATCCACCAATATCAGTGACGAAACAAAATACGGTATATCCATGGAATAAAAGATTTCATAATACCAAAGATATGAAGTACTGATGAGACATGCTACAACATGGATATACTCTGAAAATACCATGCTAAGAGAAAGAAATCAATCATAGAAAACCACAAATTGTATGATTCCATTTATATGACATGTGTAGTATAGATGATTCTAAAGAAACAAAAGAAACAGATAAATAATTGCTTAGAGATGAGAAGTTGGTGTGCTTTGAATGTGTGTCCCCTCCAAATCTCGTGTTGAAATAGGATACCTAATGTTGGAAGTAGGGCCTAGTGAGAGATATTGGATTATCAGGGCAGGATCCTCATGAATGGCTTAATGTCATCCCCTTGGTGATGAATGGGTTCTTATTCTGATAGTTCATGGGAAATCTGTCTGTTTAAGAGAGTTTCCCATCAATGGCAGACTTGATAAAGAAAATGTGGTACATATGCACTGTGGAGTAATGCACAGCCATAATAAAGAATGAAATCATGTCCTTTGCACCAACATGTATGAGCTGGAGGCCATTATACTAAGCAAACTAAAACAGGAACAGAAAAACACCACGTTCTCACTTTTAAGTGAGAGCTAAACATTGATACAAATGGACATAAATAAGGGAACAGGAGAACATAGACACCAGGGCTTACTTGAGGGTGGAGGGTGGGAAGAGGGTGAGGATCAAAAAACTATCAGGTACTATGCTTATTATCTGGATGATAAAATGATCTGTGAACCACCCCCCTCGATGTGACCCAAGATTTACCTATGTCACAAATCAGCACACGTACCTCTGAACCTAAAATAAAAAAATAAAAATTAAGTCAGCAAAGTTTGATACCTCTCCACCCTTCTCTCTGGCTCCTCCTCTCACCGTGTAACAGGCTTGCTCCCCTTCACCTTCTGCCATGATTCTATAGCCTGCAGAACCAGGAGCCTCTTTAATTATAAACGTCTTTATAAATGACTCAGCCTCAAGTACTTCTTTATAATAATGGAAGAACAGACTAATACAGGGGTGGACTGGGAAGAAATTGTAAGTGACTGCTGATGGTACAGTATTTCTTTTTGAGGTGTTCTACAAAAGACTTAATATTCTACTATGTTACTATGTTGATGTTAGCTCAGGTAGACTTTGTTTCTTATTACTCTATGAAATATAAAATTGCACTTTTATCTCATACTGTTGTAAAGATAATGTATATAAAATGTATGCAGCATTTACTTAAAACATACAAGGTTGTTTATGTTTGATTCTGTAAATTTAGGAGTAAAATTACAATGAAAGTTCTTTGCTGTTTGTTACCCCTACACACAAGTCACTTGCTATATACTTGTGTTATTTTACTTAGTCCTCTCAACAATCTTGCAAAAGCAAAATTTTATGTTTTTACAGCTAAGAAGACTGGCATTTGAAGAGATTAGGTACTTTCCATTTACATTCTATATACTTTCTTCCATATATCACACTGCCTTTTACACAAAGGTTAATTGAATATTATTTAGAATTTCCATCATCCACAAACAAGCAAATTTCAGAATGTGGCATGAGATTGCTTTAAGTAATGTGAAGTTATAAATAGCTTCATTAAATGGCATGTCAACAAGATATTTACAATTTTATACTGCCAAATTTCAGATTTCATCTGTTTTTAATTCACACCAAATGAAAACATGACTTTGATGGCCTTTGTAAAACATGCCATGTGTGAAAATAAAATGGCAGAGCAACCTGAAATGAATTCATTTCAGGGGATTTTATGAACCATCAACTCAGCTTTCACTTTGCTCACAAGGAAAAATGGATGTAATCAGTGAAAAAGCAAGAACTTAAAACAGTTCTCTTTGACATATAATGTGTAAACAAATATACGACTGACATTATATAAAATTGCATAGAAATATAGTATAGAAATCAGTTTTGATAATTAGAGCATGAATTTCATAGGTGTTTAGAAAATACTGAATTATAAAATATTAATTACAAAACATTTAAAATTGTTAAAGAAGAATTAAGAATACCTGAAAAATACTACCCTAACTTTAATTACAATATCTGTTGATATCACTTTCAGAAAGTATATCAAGAACACATTTGGAATGATAAATATAAATGTTCTGATAGTGGTATTTACCATTGCTGAGAAAACAAATGCTTTTTGCTTTCTTTATGAATTAATGATTGAAAAAGTGAGTTGAGGGCAATAATAAGGTAAATTCAAGGCATTTGAAAACTTTTGGAAATTGTAGATGGCAGTGTGATATAATGGTTAAATGTGATGTAATGGTTAAAAGACTTGAACTTGAATTCCATCTCTTCACTTTTTTATAGTGCAAATTTGGGCGAGGTGCTTAATATCCCTGAGCTTCAGTCTAAGGGTTAAATGGTAAAAGTAATTCTTTTCTGAAGTGGATTTAAGACAGAAGAAATCAGCATTATATGTAAAGCATGTAGAGTGGTGTCTGGTATAAGATAAACACTCAATAAAGGGAAGATCTAGCTATATATATATTGACTATTCAAATCCTCACATTGAAAAATGAAGTTGAAATACTGAAAAGCTGGTAAGCTGAGTCTGTCTAGGTAACCAAATTTGATCATTCAAAATGGAAATATCTTTTGTATTATTCAAAAATGTGTTCCTCATGTGCTTTCCTGAAGAAATAGTATGTGTGCTCTATATTTCAGATATATAAAGAAAATTAAATTATATGGGTAAGTGTCCCAAATGGAAACTCTGGAAAGATTTTCTAGTAAAATAAAAGGAAAATATGGATTGATATAAAGAACTAATTCAGAAAAGCCATTTAAAAAATAAAGTATCTTTTTACAATTTGGGCTAAAACTGCATTATAACTTATTACTTTCAAATTTTAAAAGAAAAAATTCTACACAAAATTTGACTCATTTGATTTGTATTGCCACATTACGCAGTTTGAGTGAAAAAAAAAACTTAAAGCATTTTTTTTTTCCTTTTTGAGACAAGGTTTTGCTCTGTTGCTCAGGTTGGAATGCAGTGGCGTGATCATGTCTTACTACAACTGCCGCTTCCTGGGTTCAGGTGATCCACCCACCTCGGCCTCCAGAGTACCAGGGACTACAGGCACATTTCACCACTAACAGCTGATTTTTGTATATATGCATAGATCAGAGATGGGGTCTCACTACATTGCCCAGGCTGCTTTTGAACTCCTGGACTCAAGTGATCTGCCTGTCTTTGCCTCCTTAAGTATTAAACTATTATTCTACTGGGATGGGAATTAAACTTTTGGTTTAATGTGGTTATATCCACTTAGAAATTTATTTAAAGGTATATACCTAAGAATGGCTGATTGAAACTAACTATCCTGACCCAAACAACCTCAGTGAGAACAGTTAGTTACTCTGAATTTAAATTATCATAACTAAAAATGAAAAGAGCAGTAGGCTTAATGGAAGACATAGGTATAGCATAAAATATAAAACTTTGATCTTGATTGTATATTTCTGAAAGCTAAAAAATAGAACAAGTTCTGCTTTTGCAAAGCTTCGTAAATTTTTTCTTGCTCAAGAATGGAAGGTTGAAACAATTTTGAAGTCTAAAATGTTTTTCTGAATTTGACTGTTTTTTCTTTAGCTTAGCTAAAGTTTTTGACTAGAACTTTAAAACAAAACCAGCTCTAATTTGTTAATTCTACTTTATTTATTAAATGATTACAATTTACAAATTTATTTTCCATCTGAAAAAATAGGCACATTTTTAATTACTAGACTCCAAGACAGAGAAAGTGAAAATACTCATCATATCTGCAGACTGTTTTAGTAGTGACCCCTTTAATAATTACTAAAGTAATTCACAAAATGTGCTGCTACTTTCCAATGAATTTATCCTTCTCCACTTCTATTTAGGTTGTGTATACAATAATATGTTCAGATTTTAAGGATTGGATTAGTTTTACCAAATGCCAAAATGTATGTGGAAGGCCAGCTTAAATACTTTACCCATTTTTTCATTGGGTTGCCATTTATTCTGAATCCAAGTCCTTTGTCAAATTATCTGCTGTTCCTATTTCTTTCCACTCTGTGGCTTGCCTGTTTGTTTTTTAATGGTTATTTTGATAAGTGTAAGTTTTTATTTTGATGAAATTTATTATTTTTTCTTTACGGTTTGATTTTTTTGTGTGACTTTTCTGAAAAATTTTTGCATAACCAAAGTTAGCAGAAGTTTACCTATGTTTTCTGCTAGGAACCATCATGGTCCTTTTGCTTTTGCTACTCTTGACTTTTATTTTAAATTCAGTGGGTAAATGTGAAGGTTTGTTAAAGTGGGTAAATTCTGTGTTGCTGAGGTTCAGTGTACAAATGATCCCATCGCTCAGGTAGTAAGCACAGTACCCAATATGTAGTTTTTTAACCCATCCTCCACTCCCACTCTTCCCTCGCAAGTAGTTCCCATGGTCTATTCTTAGCTTTGTGTTCATGTGTATTCAATGTTTGGCTTCTGCTCATAAGCGAGAACACGTGGTATCTGGTTTTCTGTTCTTTGTTAGTTTGCTTAGGATAATGGACTCTAGCTGCATCCATGTTGCTTCAAAGAACCTGATTTCATTTCATTTTGTGGCTGCATAGTATTCCCATGGTGTGTGTACCACATTTTCTTTATCCAGTCCATCATTGGTGAGTAGCTAGGTTGATTCCATGTCTTTGCTATTTTGAATAATTCTGCATTGAACATACACATGGATGTGTCTTTATAGTAGAAGTATTTATATTCCTCTGGACATACACTCAGTAATGAGATTCCTGGGTCAAACGGTAATTATGTTTTAGGTTCTCTGAGAAGCCTCCAAACTGCTTTCCACAGTGGCTGAACTAATTTACATTCTCATCAGCAGTGTAAAAGCATTTTCTTTTCTCCACAACCTTTCCAACATCTGTTATTTTCTGATTCTTTAATAATAGCCAATCTGATTGGTCTTATTTGTGTAATATCTCATAGTAATTTTGATTTGCATTTCTCCAATGATTAATGATGAGTATTTTTTCATATGCTTGCTTGCTGTATGTCTTTTGAAAATTGCCATGTCTTTTGCTCACTTTTTAATTAGGGTTATATTTTTCTGCTTGTTAATTTAAGCTCCTTATAGATGCTGGATATTAGACCTTTGCTGATGCATAGTTTACAAATGTTTTAACTGGCTTCAAAGAGTTACTTGATTTCTGCCTTAATTTTATTGTTCACTCAAAAATCATTAGGAAGCAAGTTGTTTAACTTCCATATGTATGGTTTTGACAGATGTTTTCGATATTGCTTTCTGTTTTTATTGCACTATTGTCTTAGAGTGTGGTTGGTATGATTTCAATTGCTATGAATTTGTGAGAGTTTATGACCAAACATATAGTCAATTAAAGAGAATGTGCTATGTCCGTATAAGAGGAATGGATATTCTGTTGTTGGGTGGAATGTTCTGTAGATGTCTGTTAGTGTTGATGAGTCAAGTGTCGAATTTAAGTCTAGAATATCGTTGCCAGATTTCTGCCTCAATAATTTGTCTAATAGTGTCAGTGAGTGTTGAAGTCTCCCACTATTATTGTGTGGTTATCTGAATCTCTTCAAAGAGATGTGTTATGAATCTAGGTACTCCAATGATGGGTGTATATATATTTAGAATAGTTAATTCTTGTTGCATCAAATCCTTTATTATTAGATAATGCCCTTTTCCTGTTTGACTGTTGTTGGTTTAAAGTCTTTTTTATCTCATGTAAGAATAGCAACCATTGTTATTTTGTTTTTCATTTGCTTGGCAGGTCTTTCTTCGTCCCTTTACTTTGAGCCTATGGGTGTTATTACATGTGTCTCTTAAAGACAACAGATAGTTGGGTCTTGATTCTTTATCCAACTTGCCACTCTGCATTTTAAGTGGGGCATTTAGCCCATTACATTCAAGGTCAAAATTGATATGTAAGGATTTGATCCTGTCTTTGTGTTACTAGCTTTATAGCATCGATGAGCTAGTACTTGAGTGTGTTTTTGTGGTGACAGGTATTGTTGTTTCATTTCCATGTTTAGCACTCCCTTAAGTAACAGAGATTCTCTGAATTTCTTGAATTTGCAAGTTAACTTCTCTAGTGAGATTGGAAAGATTTTTGTGGACTCTATCCTCAAGTATGTTTTCCAAGTTGCTTGCTCTCCCAATCTTTCAGGAATGCCAATGAGTTGCAGGTTTGGCCCCTTTACATAATCTCATTTTTTTTTTAGAGATTTTATTCATTTTTATGAAGTCTTTTTCTTTACTTGTGTCTGCCTATGTTGCTTCAAAGGAGTGATCTTGAAGCGCTGAGATTCTTTCCTCAGCTTGTTGTAATCTGTTGTTAATGCTTCCAATTATATTGTGAAATTCTTGTAGTATAGTTTTTTATTTGAAGAACTTCAGTTTGATTCTCTGTTAATAAGGCTATGTCATCTTTCAACTTTAAAAGCATTTTACTGTTTTCTTTCTGTTGGGTTTCAACTTTCTCATATATCTTGTTGAGCTTCCAGGCCATCCAGATTCCAAATTTTATTTCTGACATTTCAGCCATTTCAATGTTGTTATGAGTCATTGGTAGATAGCTGGTATGATCATTTAGAGATAAGGAGATACTCCAGCTTTTAGAGGTACTAGAGTTCTTGAATTGGTTGTTTTTCATCTGTGAGGGCTAATGTTCCTTTATCCCCTAAGATTCTTATTCTTTGGACAGTGCTTTTTGTTTTTATGTTACTTACTGCCCTTGAGGGTTTGAGTGTGGTACATGTTGAGTATAGTCAAATGGCTTCATTTCTGGATGCACCAAGAGTGCCAAAGCTCAGCTTGGCATTCCTGGGCTGCTGCATGCTTTAACTCTGGGAGTCTTGGATTAGGCCTGTGGCTTTATCCTCTGGCCACTTGAGGTCAGGCACTAGATGTGCTGTGGGGAGGCTCAGGTGCTCTCAGATCATTGGCAGTGGTGCTCCTTTGGTGGCTGTGGGTGGAAGTGCTACAGTGGCATGGCTAGGAAGACCCCAGGTGGAAGTATTCTGACAGGGTAATGTGGAGTGCCACAGTGAAATGTGCTCTGTTGTGGGGCTACCAGCAAAAGTGCTCTGGTGGGGTGGCAGGGCCTGCCTGCAAAAGTTCTATGGTGGTGGCCACTAGGAAAAGTGCTCCAGTGGGGCAGCTAAGGCTGTGTTAGGAGCTGATACAGACGAACAGAGACTCTAGGTGGGGCCATTCAGTAGAGGGACACACAGACCAGAGTTGCCTCCATTTATGGGAAAGAAAGCCCTGCTCTCTCCAGGTCTGGCAGATAACAAAACCAAAGCCACCTGGAGGAAAACTGAGAACGTTGTGGGAGTGGCGCCTAAGGCTGTGTTCCCTTGCAGCTGTCTCCTCCGCTAAGCACCTGGGATCCATGATGATTCAGTTTCTGTCTCCACCTCCTATCTGGTTGGTTTCCCCTGCCAACTGAAATGTCCATGAGAGTCAAGGGGCTGCCTGCAGCTAGGTTCTCAGAGGTACGTGGTGAGAGCAGGCTGTTCCCCATATATTTCACTCACCCTTTCTTTAGGAGACATTGAGGATTAGGAATAAGTCCTGGTGCTCAGCAACCCCATACAGGGATCCCAGCTTCCTTTCCCTTCAGCCCCAGTGTCTCTATCATTTCTCTTTCCACTCTCAGTACTTTCTGCCTGAATATCTGTTAGGAGCATGCCAGTCTGCTCGATATCCTGGTCTCTCAGTGGAAAAAATTCTTCCTTGCAGCATCCAGATGGCTATCTTGTTCTAAGCTACTGTTTTTCATGCAGTTTCTGGAAAGGAGGACAAATTGTCTTCTAGTACCTTAGAATTTCTTTTGACCGTTCTTAAACGGTCATTATAATGAAACTTTCTGCACATTTCTAAGCTAATTTAGTTTTGCCTGTTTTAAACTTTACAGAAATTGAATCATATTGTATTTAATCTTTTCTGTCTTGCTTCTTTATCACATCATTATTCTGAGAAACATCCATGTATTTGCTTATAGCTGTTTTGTTGTTGATGTTGCTGTTTTACTCTTGATTTGTATAACACAATGTATTTTTCTTTCTATGTAGATGAGCATAGAGATCATTGTTACTTCTTTCACGAATCAATGCTGAATAATGCTCAATACTTTTCTGCATCTGTTAACCATATAATTTTTGTAATGTGATTTACACTTTGAAATTAAATACATTGCAGCATATTTTACCTAAATTAAAGTGAATACAACTGAAATACATGGTTTGAAGAATTTAGATAATGAACACACCCATGTAAACACAACAATAAGCATATACATATTTCCATTTCCCCCAAAGGATTCCTTTTTACCCTATTCAGTGAGTAGACCTGTAGACCCATATAATTGCTGATCTGCTTTCCAACACTGCCTTCAGATTTTCTTTATCTAGAGTATCAGAGAAATTGAATAGTATAGTATAAGCTCTTTATGTGTCTGGATTATTTTGCTCAGTATACTCATTTAAAAAAAATTCTGTGATACGATGTGTATCCGTATGGTAGACAGAATGGCCCCCTTTCAAAAAAAAATCCTTCACACCCTAATCCATGGAACCTGTGAATATATTTCACAGCAAAAGGAACTTTCCAGGTGTTATTAAGGTTATAGACCTTAAAACAAGGAGATTATTCTGGATTATCTGGGTTATCTATGTGCCCAATCTAATCGCATAAACCTTTAAAAACAGAACTTTTCTCTCATCAGATGTAGAAGAGATGTGACAGAAGGGGAAGTTAGATACTTCAGGCATGTAAAGAACTCACTTCACTACCAACTGACTGAAGTCAACTTCGACTCCGAATAAAAGTAATAAATTAGAAATTAATTACAAATAAATTTACTTTTATTTGGAGTCCAAGTCACTTCAGTCATTTGGTGGTAAAGCGGGCTTGGATTTGGGTCCATCATACTAGGGCATCAGATTCCCATCTGGCCCATGGTAGGTCAAGGAGGTTTGGGGGCATTGTCCTGGAATCAGGAGCCACTGTTTTCTGCCTGGTATTGTGTTTTAACTCTGACAAGGCTGGTACTAGTTTCCAATGCATAGGTCTGTGTACATTTTCCTCTTATTTCCTCAAGTGGACAGATTTTCTTGGGGTTACCGGAGCAGTGGTGTAGGCAATGTGATATTGTCTTTTCTGCCCTCTTCAATGTGTCTTTTCTAATTATTATGCCAAAACCAGATACTGTGATCTGTCACCAGTTTAGCTCTTGCGAAGGTGTTTTTTTGCATGGGTAGTTAAAATTGATGTTTCTCTGGAGAGATTATTGCTAGAGGGTTATATTATCTTGTTCCTCCTCTCTTCTATCACAATTTTATTCTGTTTACCTGCTAATAAACTTTGAATTGTTTCTAATTTTGGGTTATGAAAAAGAAGTTGCTATGCATATTTATGTAAAAGATTTTCTTGTGTACATATGCTTTCCTTTGTAGAATCACTGATGTGCATAACAAGTGTAAATTGAGTTGTTTTAGAAAATGCCAAACACTTTTTCAAAATAATAATAGCATTTTACATCACAAAAGGGGATAATTTCCAGTTGCCTTGTATCATAAAAATTGTTTGATCTTGCCAATCTATTTAAATTTAGACATTCTAATGTCTATGCATTGGTATCTTAAATATTTCCTTAAAAAGTAATGAATGTATTTTATGTATTATTGGCTTTCTATATTTATATCCAAAATCATTAAAAAATGTTGATTGTCTTCTTAAAATTGACTTCTAAAATTGCTTTTCATATTCTAGATGTAAGTCCTTTATCAAATATATGAATCAGAAATATTTTGTCCCATTCTGTAAGTTGACTTTTTATTTTCTTAATACTAACTTTTGAAGAGCAGAAAGTTTCAGTATTTGTGAAGTACAATTTGTCAATTTCTAAATTTGTTCTTTTGGGTTCTTATGTAAGAAATCTTTGTGTAACACAAGGTTACAAACATTTTCTCCTAAAAGTTTAATAATTTACCATTTGAAGTCCCTAACATTTTAAGTTAAATTTTGTATATGGTACAAGAGTTAAGGTTCTTTTTTAAGATACCAATTTTCATTTGTTTCAGTGCTACTTGTTAAAAAAGACTATTAGTACCTTGGTCATTGAATTCCCTATTTCTGAATTCCATTCTATCCATTGATTGCTATGTCCATCTTCCTGTTAACACAACACTGTCTTAAGTGCTATGGCTGTATTGTAAATCTTGAAACGGTAGATGTCAGGCCTCCAACTGGTTCATTTTTCAAAAGCATTTTGGCTATTCAAGGTCTGTTGTTATTTCCTATAAAGTTTAGAATCAGTGTTTTAATTTCTAAAGTAAATCTGCTCATTTTGATTTGAGTTGTATCTGTAAACAGATTTAGAAACAGTTAAATTTTATCAATATCATTTCTTATTTTTTATATTGCTTATTTTAAACATAGTATTTTTTTAATTTCTGATAATTTTTAAAGAAATATGTTGTAGTTCCTATTGAAATAGATATATTTTAAAACTATATTCTTTAGTATTTAGTGCTTTTTGATACTTTGGTAAAAGGCAAGAGTTTATCTTTAAAATTCTATTTATCAGTTGCTTAGGTGTAGAAATTGTTTTTTGTTTATTGACCTGGTATCTGATGAGCTTACCAAAGTTATTTATTGGTTTTAATAGGTTGTTTTTTTTTTTGGTAGATTAATTGGGATTGTTCAGTTAAGCCATTAAGTCATTTGCAAATACTGCTTTATTTTCTCCTTTCTAATTTTTATTGTTTATTTCCTGAAAAGTGTTCTGTCTTTAACCATTCATCATAATAGTAACTGGCTTTTTTCTAGGTGTCTTCATTAGGGTTAAAGTTTCCTTCCAATACTTTTAAAGTGTCTATTGTGATAATTACATGATTTTGCTCTTTTCAATATTTTAATATGGTGAATTACATGGATTTTTAAAAAATATGTTAACTACCTTACATTCTTTAGATAAACCCTTTGGTCATGAAGCATTATGATTTTGTGGACTCCTTAGCTAAAATTTTATTAAGGATTTTGCCTTTATGAAGGATAGGTTTATCATATACAATATTTTTGATTTTTTTTTGTTTGTGCCTGCATTTAAAATGTAGTTTTCTGTTGCTTTCTGACCTTTGTTCTTTTTAATAAAAAATCAGATATCATTATATATTTTCTTGCTCTGTATATAATATATCTTTTTTCTTAAAGTTTCTTTAAAGATATTCTCTTTATCACTGGATTTCAATCTAGTATTTGTCTGCATGTGGTCTCATATCTATGTGCTACTTGGTGTCTGCAGAGCTTTTTGAGTTGGTAATTTGTATGTTTTTGCACATTTGTGGTACTTGGAGACATTAAATTTTTTCAAAGATTTTTTCTTTTTACCCAACTCCCCCTGTGAATCTAATTACATATGGAATAAACCACTTGGAATTGTTCCATAAGTCACAGCGGCTCTGCTTATTTTTCTCCATTTTTCCCGTTTTTCCTAAGACAGTAAAATTCTTACAGGTAAATCATTAAGTCACTTATATTTTCTTCTACCAATTTCAATTTGCTGTTCATTCATTGTATATTTTCATTTTATTTATTGTTCTTTTGCTTCTAGAATTTTTATTTGGTCCCTTAATAATATTTTTTACTTTTTACTACATTTCCAATCTGTGTATTTCTTAAGGTAAAACTTTTCCTCAAATCATTGAACATACTATAATAACCACATCCTCTGAGTCCTATCACAGTTGGTTTGTACTGAGTGCTCTTTTTTCTTGATTATTGTCATGTTTTCATTTTCCCATTTTTTTCTTGTATGTGACAATTTGAATAATACATTCTAGCGATCCTGTATTTCAGTGTCTCTCTGCAAGCTATTTAAACTTCTATAGCAGGTATTTTAACTTGGCTGGATTCAAACTAAACTTTGCCTCCTATGCAATGAGTAGCAACCAAAATATCTACGCAGTGTTTTGTTTCTAACTGACAAAAGTTGTTGGGCCTATTGCATTTTCCCCTTTGTATGCTTAGTTCAATAATTAGCCAAAAATGTGAATCCATTCATACATAGATGTTGAAACTCATTCATTTTGTAACTTTTCTCTTGTTCAGAATTCCTATCCTAACTCTTTAGTCACTCTACCAGAACTGAACTAGATCCTCTCATACTTCCAGCCAATAATGCTACAGTTTTATGCCACCTTTTTTTTTTTTCTTTTTAGGAACTGATGCACAATTTGTAGCTGCTTTTGATTACTTTCTAAATTCTTTAAATAGTTGTCTTGGTAGGGTTGCTTTTTTTTTTTTGAGATACTATAACTGTTTTCTGTAGTAGTGTAACAGGGGAGCATACTCATCTCCTGGTTCTGAAGAGTTTCTTGACCTGGCTAACCCCAAAGAATGGGGAAAGGGGCCCTGGAGGCTGGGGAGTTTGCTGTTTGAATAAATACCGTGGACCCAAAGAGTTTTGTGGAAAAGCGATTTATTAGAGAAAGAGAGACAAAGAAAGACAGCTCCCATGCTGTGGTGGGAGGTGACCCAGAGAAGGAATCAGTATAGGTAGGAGCAGCTGGAGTTTTAACTCTTGAATTATCCCCTCCCCATTCATGTTCTTGTCCAATGAGAGGAGTTCTTTCAAACTTCCTCTGGAGTGATTGATCTTTGACTCTGATACGGGATGGGCTGCTTGGTCCTCAACTCTGAATCACAGAGCCCCCTCCTCCTAGAGATTTTGTCGGGCTTTTTGGGACAAAGAGCCTTACCTGGCTTTCTCTACCTAGCCTGGCAGGGTGTGGGAAACTCAGACAAAGAACTTTACATTTGAAACTCCTCTGGTTCCCAGATGGAGGCCTGGAGCTGGGAAACCCCTGTCTTTGAAACCACTCCCCTCGCGGACCTGGGAAGAGAAGTCTCTCAGAAGGATGTTTACATAACCTATTTGGCTATTTCCAGATACCAGAACTTCTCAATTCATTTTTAATAACCTAACTCAATTCTACCTATATTTGATTTTAAATCTATCATCTTACTGTTTCTTTTCTCTATGGTTCAACCATTCTGTTTTCTTTTATTGACTTGTTTTTAATTGTTCAATACTTTTTACTTTTTTTCCTTCTGTTATTTCATAATTATAAACTTTATGGCTATTCTTTTAGTAGTTACCTTAGAAATTATAAATTCTTGATTTATCAAGGTCTAGTGTTTATACTTTTACTGCATTCTGGGATGACCCAGTGATGGAGATATCTACAAGTTCACACCTCTATGTAAACATTTATATAGATGAATGTATATATTTATAAATATACAAAATATATTTTGTAAGTATAAATGCATTCATATTTGTAAATATAAATATCCATATAATATATGCATATGTTATGTATTATATATTTATAATTATATATATAAATACATAAACACACATGCATGTTTATACATATCTTTGTTTTCCCTGCAATCATTGTAGTTTTTAAAATATAGGTAGTGTATTCCCATTTTCCCTTACATACTTTCTTAAATCTATATTTTTTTATGAGGTATCTGGGTAGTATTTTCCTTGTGCTGAAAAAATTTCTCTACGTGTTTCTTTAGTAAAATATTGTTCTAGTAATTCTTCACTGTCTTGTGTCTTCTCCAATGCCTTTAATTAAAGTGATAGTATACATTTGTAAATCTTTCCTTCTTGTTCATGAGAAGTTATCTGCGAAATATGCTTAAATTTAGTTGCCAGTTTATATATTTTCAAGTTTCTTAAAAATACATGTTCTTTAAAATAATTACTTTTAAGAGTAGCACAACATTTGGGTCTTTCTCTCAAGATTTTTTAACTACTTACTTTTGTTTGATTAATTACAAGTTCAATTTAAATAAAATGTCTGAAAGAAACTTTATTCTAAATCTTCATGACAACATGTACATTTTTCTTAGAATAAATTATACTGAATTTCTAGTAATATAAGTTGTACTGTAAACCTTTTATGATTATAAATTGCCCTGCAAAAGGCAGAAAGTGACTCATCTGTCCTGCAACACGTTTAAGAGGATTTTTTAAAGCATGCTAAGGAAGGCCACGTTTTATTTTACGTTCTCTTTTTAGTTATATGTGATTATTTCAGCTCTCAGGTAATTGGTTAAAAGAGTTTCAATATTTAAAACATGTCAATGTTTTATATTATTTTTGTGAATTTCTTCATGTGTTTTGGTCATTTTCTACTGAGATACTATATTTTTATTGTTTTAGAATGTATAATAAATATTTTTTTCAGTTATAAGTGAATGAGTTGTTTTCCTCATCTTTTTGCATTTCCTTTTGCTTATATTTTCCCACTAGTAAAACATCACATTTTGAACAGTAAAATCTATCAAATTTTTCATTCGTGTTTTCCTTTCCTTTTTATGCTTAAACATAAGTAATATAAATATTTACATGTATTGTTGTAACTATTTTAATTTTTTGAAGTAATTGACTTTTTAGTTTGTGTAAAAATTTATTTCATTGGTTTTTACTGGCATCTCTGCATAACTGAATTTTTCTCATCTTTAGGTTTTAGCTCCTCAAAGAGAATTTTCTTGACCTGTTCCTCTGTTTCTGCGGGTTCCTTCAATCGACCATGTGAATTTCCTTCTAAGTACCTTTTATATCCAGAAATGTTCTTGGTTATTGGCCTATTTTTTAAACATTATTGCTTTCTCTTTATTAGAATATAAGTCTCATAAAGGCAAACATGTTTTATACTTAATTTTCTGTATTATTTTAGTTTTGTGACTACCCTGTACATAATAGAAATGCAAATATATTTGTTGAATGAATAATAGCATTTATTGTTGCTTTAAAACTTTTTAAATGGGAATATGAGATCTTTTGTTCTTTTTCACAGTTTCTTCACTATTATGAGATTATTATTCAAGAATACTTTTATGAGCAACCACTGTCAATTTATCAGAATAATAGTAATTTATTCACATTGCTTAATCATCTTAAAAACTAAACAAATAGAAAATGCATGTCTAATGTGAGAAAGTGATACATCAAGAAGAAAAATGACTTCCACAGATACTTATTAGTGAGACAGAAAAAATTGTAAATGCTAATAGTATTCTAAAATAACCACAATTCATTTCTCTCATCTGCTCATTCAATCCTTTTAATTATTTCTTGTCTGACTGGATTTTGGTTCAGCACTATCCTTTCATAATATCATCTGCTTCTGGGCTAAAAAAGTTCTGAGAATCCTGATTCATTTCTTGGCACAGTCTTACTGTGGTCTACTCATGGTAATAATGTCAGCTTAAGCTGGAATCCCAAATATGCGAGACGACTAATTGCAGAAGAATTAAGACTAGCAAACACAGGCTCTTCTTTTAAGGTTCTGAAGTTGTTCATTTTTACTGAATATCTAATTTCTTGCCAATTTGATATGGAGGAACCTTGAAATAAGGGATGGTAAGATTGAATGGCTCTGGTAAATTATGGCAGAAGTCACCAACATTCAAATCAAGAGTTGACATTCACCATTGGAGTGACATTCACCATTGGAATGAACACATCCTATTTAATGAAAATTTAACCATATTTTCCTGCTGAGTAAGAATATATTATAAAGATGGAGACATTGAAGAAATTCCAAAGGCTTTCAATACATACTGTAAAAGTAAACATTTATACTAATAAATACCTACCTATATAAAAATTTTAACAGAAAATAAAGACTTGGAGATACAACACATAATAGAAAAAAGGACAGATTTCTAGCTACATAAAAGCTCATATAAATAAAAAACATAAACAACCTCGAAGCCAATAACAAAGTATGTGGCTGTATGTTTAAAATGAATTAATACAGATAATATTTCTAAACTTTATTAACAGTTTAAAATGTAAAGTCACTTTAAGCCTGTGTTGTTCAAGGGTCAACTATTTTATAGCACTTTGAATTTCTTTCTTCATCATTGATCAGATCAGATTTTTCTCATCTTTAATCTTTTATACTAATAAGTTTTTCTAGAAAATTATCCTTTTCACTGGCAATATTAGTTACAGTGATTATTTTATAATATATAAATCTCTTCTGTGTTTGTGTCTAGTTTATACATCTTAGTTTTTTTTTATTTTGGTCTACTTTTCCCTTGTTTTATTTTTTTTAGACATAGTTTTCTCTGTCACCCAGGATGGAGTGCAGTGGCACAATCTCGGCTCACTGCAACCTCTGCCTCTGTGGTTCAGGTAATTCTTGTGCCGTGGCTTACAGAGTAGATGGGATTACAGGCACACCCCACCATGCCTGGCTAATTTTCTGTGTTTTGTAGAGACGGAGTTTCACCATGTTGCCCAGACTGATCTCGATCTCCTGAGCTCAAGTGATCCACCCACCGTGGCCTCCCAGAATGCTGGAATTACAGGTGTAAGCCACTATGCCCACCCTGGTTGACTACTTTTAAAAAATTAATATATAATAATTGTACATATTTGGGGGTACACAAGATATTTTAATACCTGTATACAATGTGTAATGACCAAATCATAGTAATTGTGATATCTGTCATCTCAAACATTGATCATTTTTTTGTGTTGGGAATACTACAGTTCTCTTGTGGCTATTTTGAAATACACACTAAATGATTGTTTATTATATTTTCCCTACTGTGCTATTGAACACTAGAACTTATTCATATTTTCTAACTGTTTTTGTGCCCTTTAACAAACTTATCTTCATTCCATTTCCTCCCTTACCTTCTCTTCCCAGATTCTGGTAACCACCATACTAGTCTCTACTTCTATGATATTCACTTTTTTAGCTTCTACATATAAGTAAGAACGTGCAGTGTTGGTCTCTCTGTGCCTGGCTTATTTGACTTAACATGAGTTCCAGTTCCATCTATGTTGCTGCAAATGACAGGATTTTATTATTTTTATGACTGAATAGTATTTCAGTGTGTGTGTGTGTGTGTGTGTGTGTGTATCACTTTTTATTTATTCATTTATCTCTTGATGGACATGTAGTTTGATTCCCTATCTTGGCTCTTATGAATAGTACTGCAGTGAACATGGGAATGCAGATATAGTTATGATATGCTGATTTCCTTTCTTCTGAATATATACCCAGCAGTGGGATTGCTGAATCATATAGTAGTTGTATTTTGAATTTTTTTGAGTAATCTCCATGTTTTCCATAATAACCATAATGCCACTTTTTAATTTTAAATGCATGGTAGGCAAAATTTTAGAATAATCACCAGTTACCCAAATTTATGTGTACTGTCCTCATCTTGAATGTGGGTAGCACCAGTAATTTTTTTTTTTTTTAGGAATAGAATATGGCAAAGGTGAGGGCATATTATTTGCATGATTACATTACTTGTTAGTGAAGGGGTTTTGAAGATCCAGTTAAGATTTTTAGTTAGGTGGCTCATACCTGTAATCTCAGCACTTTGGGAGGCCAAGGCAGGTGGATCACAAGGTCAGGAGTTCGACACCACCTTGGCCAATATGGTGAAACCCCATCTCTACTAAAAATACAAAAATTAGTAAGGTGTGGTGGTACATGCCTGTGATCCCAGTTACTTGGGAGGCTGAGGCAGGAGAATCACTTGAACCTGGGAGACAGAGGTTGCAGTGAACTGAGATTGTGCCACTGCACTCCAGCATGGGCAACAGAGTGAGACTCCACCTCAAAAAAAAAATTTCTAATTAGGTAAGTTCTAGTTAATGCAAATGGAGATCATTTGTCTGTGCCTCATCTAATCTGGCAGGCATTATATATACATATACATATATACATATACATACATATATATATATATATATATACATACATATATATATATATATATATACACACACACACACACACGCACACACATATATAATGCACTTTAGGTTCTGGGGTACATGTGAAGAGGATTGTTGCATAGGTACATACATAGCAATGTGGCTTGCTACCTCCATCCTCCGTCACCTATATCTGGCATTTCTCCCCATGTTATCCCTCCCCAACCTCCCTACCCCCCACTGCCCCTCCCTATTCCCACCCCCAAAATTGACCACATCATAGGAAGTAAATCACTCCTCAGCAAATTGCAGAAGAACGGAAATCATAACAAACATCTCTCAGACCACAGTGCAATAAAATTAGAACTCAGGATTCAGAAACTAACTCAGAACTGCACAACTTCATGGAAACTGAACAACTGGCTCCTGAATATCCTCTGGATAAACAATGAAATTAAGGCAGAAATAAAGATGTTCTTCGAAACCAATGAAAACAAAGACATAACGTACCAGAATCTCTGGGACATGTTTAAAGCAGTGTCTAGAAGGAAATTTATAGCAATAAATTCCCACATGAGTAGCAAGGAAAGATTTAAATCGACACCCTATCATCAGAATTGAAAGAGCTAGAGGAACAAGATAAAAAAAACTCAAAACCTAGCAGAACACAAGAAATAACTAAGATCAGAGCAGAACTGAAGGAGATAGAGACACAAAAAACCCTTCAAAAACTCAGTAAATCCAGGAGCTGAGTTTTTTAAAAAATCCACAAAATAGACTGCTAGCCAGATTAATAAAAGAGAAAAGAGAGAAGAATCAAATAAATGAAATGAAAAACGATAAAGGAGATGTCACCACAAATTCCATAGAAATACAAACTACCATCAGCGATTACTACAAACAACTCTATGTACATAAACCAGTAAGCCTGGAAGAAATGGATAAATTCCTGGACACTTGTACCCTCACAAGCCTAAACCAGAAAGAAGTTGAAACCCTGAATTAAACCAATAACAAGGGCTGAAGTTGAGGCAGCAATTAATAGCCTACCAACCAAAAAAAGCCCAAATCCAGGTGGGTTCACAGCTGAATTCTGCCAGACATACAAAGAGGAGCTAGTACCACTCCTTCTGAAACTATTCCAAAAAATCCAAAAAGAGGGAATCCTTCCCACATTATTTTATGAGATCAACGTCTTCTTGATACCAAAACCTGGCAGAGACTCAACAAAAAAAGAAAACTTGAGGGCAATCTTCATGATGAAAACAGATGCAAAAATCTTTAATAAAATACTGGCAAACCAATTGCAACAGCACATCAAAAAGTTTATCTATCACGATCAAGTAGGCTTCATCCCGGGGATGCAAGGCTGATTCAACATACATAAGTCTATAAACATAATTCACCACATAAACAGAACCAAAGACAAAAACCACATGATTATCTCAATAGATGCAGAGAAGGCCACTGACAAAATTCAACAGCCCTTTATGCTAAAATCTCTCAATAAACTAGGTATTGATGGACTGTATCTCAAAATAATAAAAGCTATTTATGACAAACCCAGGCAGGCATTTTAAAAGAAGGTCCAGAAGTCAGAGAATCTGTCTTGCTCTGGTCTTAAAGAACCAAGCCACCATGACTTCTATAGTTACAAGAAGATGAATTCTGTAGACAATCACTTGAGCTTAGAAGACCACAGTCCACATGAAAACTTGATTCCTGGTTGACGTCTTGATGGCTGAACAGGGGGCTTGTTTAAATTGTGTTTGAACATCTGACCCACAGAAAGACTGAAATAATAAACGTATGTTGCTCTATGCCTCTATATACACTTCTGGTAATTTGATTGCTACAATCAAAAATTGAATTTGATACCTAGAAGTGAAGTGGTGCTGATCTACTAAATGCTTAAAAATGTGATTTCAGCTTTGGAATTGGGCAGAAGCTAGGGAGATTTTGAAGAGGATGGTATTAAAAGAAGATTTAGAAGAGGATGGTACTAATTTTCTTCTACCAGATTATTAGAAGAAATGTAGATTGAGGATGCTTCTATGAAGGCTCAGAGGAAGTGAGGAAAGGTTATAAGTTATCGTGGACCAGAAGATGGACTGTGAAAGACTAATACAAAATGTATTTGTTATGATGGGTGAGTTTTTAAAACTTATTTTAAATCCATAGATGAGAGTTTATATCACCTTTAACTTTATTTGGAAATAACCATGACTATCAATATTAATTTTAATGACTAAATACATCACTCTAACTCAAGAAGCCTTAAATTCTTCAATCATTTAGGACAATATGCAGTTTACAGTTTATTTATTTACAGACTGTATTGTCCTTAACAACACGTTAGTTATTAAAAATGCTTTTCTTAGAATGGTTGAAAATTCCTGATGTCAGAGAAAAGGGGGAATATAATGGGAGTTTTAAATCCTGCAGAAATGCTTTTCAGTCTTTCCTGAGGAAGTTTAAAGAATGGAAAAGCAGGGTTTACCAAGTGGGAAATGCTTTTCATACTTGTCTAAATTTTGTGCACATATGAATCCATTCTTACTGCCGTGGGCATGCTGTGTATGCTACATGGCTTTTTGAAAATCTTTTCACTTGTTCACACTAGAGAGAACATATTGCAAAAATGGCATTGCTTATTTCAGCATGCATAGTTATTAATAAATGTGTCATAATGTCCGTGTTATTCAGAAATCTCTGTGAAACCTGACTTCATGCTGTCTGCATTGTAAATGGTTTAGTAATTCAGACTGTGGAGTAGCTGATTAAAAAAAATGGAACCTATAGTCACATAAAATAGCATGTTGGGTATACCATTAAAGTTAATTTATATATTCTTTTCAGAGTGTTGACAAGTTCTACATAAACGTAGGTGCCTAATGTATGAACTGACATGAAACAGATATGAATAAAAAGTATATCATGGCTATAAAATGGAGTCAATGAAATTATTTCAAATTTGTAGTCTAATGGGGTAAGTGAACAATATTCTGGTATGTGGAATTGTAGTTGAAAACTTTAATGCTATAATTGGAAGATAAGGAAATAACTCATGTAATGCCTGAAATGTTCAGTGAATCTTAGGGTTAAAGGAATGATTATAAAATTTTTCTAAAATATCTTTAAAACTAAAAATAGTTTGGACTGCTTTTCTCACTTGTCTGGTAGTTCAACTTGATTGTACATTCCCTATACAGAGATTATTACCTGGAGTTCAAATGAACTCCTTAGACAAACTAACTTGTCAGTGAGATATTTTCATCCAATTGGAGTATAGGTTACTAATTATTTTTTTCTAGAGCTCTGTGTTCAGGAAAAAAAAATCTTAAAAATAGAATATAAACATCATAAATTGGATACCTCCTTGACCACTTTAATCCTCTTGCATATATACATTGAAAGAAATTTAATGTAAACGTTAACCCAGTAGGAAAATAGAAAATAAGTTGTAAGATCAGGTGTTTTGCTTTTAAAACATCAATCTGGAAGAACAGTGACTGGAAGAGGAAACCATTGCAATAATCACATGTGAGCACATACAGCCTGCATTTGATTTGTTATTGTAGGTAGCAATTAATAGATAAACTCAAAACTGGACATTCCCTTAAAGTACAGTGCTTTTATAATTGGGGTCTAAATTGTCTTTTATAATTGGGGTCTAAAGTAATTCACTTGGTCTTTTTTAGATTTTGATGAAGACACACACACACACAAAATCCAAGTCAGCTAAGCATGCATAGTGGAAGGGAGTAAATTAGATACAGTTTGAAATAAATGCCTGTGTTCCTTTAGTAACACTTAGTAAGTTGTGTATTGCCTCTCTTAGGTGATTAGAAAATGGAAGTTTAGTTCTGAAACTTACCTTAAAATAAACACTGGAAGCCACTTAAAATAACACTCATTTTTCTTTTCTCTTATGCTAACAAATGTCTCATCAGATAGCTCTTCCTCTTTTTTGAAGTTGGACCAGAAAAAAACTAACTCCAAGCCTAAGCTAAGTTGAAAAATAAAACCGAAACAGATAGCTTAAGATGTTGAGTCGTCCGTATGTTTGACAAGGGGAAAAGAAGGAAGTGATATAGATTTCTGGGGTTTTGCATAAATTTGGATCTTGTGTTCAGGCTCAGTAAGAATAACATTTTATAACATTTGAGAATTATCCATCTTCATATAAACTTTATTACCAAATCAAATGTTCCACTGATAAATGGAATTTAGAGAGAATCCTCCAGACATCTTTGTTGGTCAATAACGATAAGAAATCTTCATACCATTTCTGGAGATGTGCACTCTTTGTATAATGAAGTTATTACTGCTAGTCCTGTTATTGTATAAAAAATAAAATGGTGAGCAAACTGGAAATAGATTGGTATTCAGAAGAGGGGATAGGCGATAATCCTCAGCAACATAGACACTTCCTAGATAACTGAAAACTGGCCACATACAGATTCTACATCTCATTGGCTTGTAGTCATGACTTAAAGGTGTTAATTACTTTGACATTACCATATCCTGTCATTTTTCATACATCTGTGTTCTTTCCTGCTTATTAATTTATATTCTTCCATCTGTAATCTTTTATTACACTTTAGAAATTTTAGTCTCAGCCCCTTGTTCTCTTTCCTTTATTATGAATTGATGGGTATTTTTTAATGGGCCTGATGTTTTATATACCTGAATATGTAAGTGATAAATTAATAATTGGTATCTTAAAAGGATTTGAAAAGGGGGAAACATAACAAAGTTTCAGAAAATGGCCATTACAGTAGTACATAGAGACAGGAAAGCTTATTTGAGAGAAGTGCTGAGAAAGAAGATACATACACATTGGAGAAACATTCTGGGCAAGTATCACCATCTGTGGGATGGGGTGGACAGATACGTGAAATGAAACTAAGACTCAAAAGTTAGGTATAAGGAGATAGGAATTAAGAGAAGTTACCTTGTGGACACAAATACTCTAAATGAGTTACGAATAAATTTAGTTTGAAGTGGAGTTGTGACAGCCAATGAAATGAACGGAACCTCGGTGGAAATTTGTTACTCAAACTCCAGGTAGAGGAAGGTCTAGAGAGAAGTTTAATTACATTCTTGGAGATAGATGAGTAGGATATAAAGACAATGTTTTGGAGAATACATAGTAACAATTTTGGAAGTTATTTATAAAGCTAAATTTATTACGAACCTAGTATATAGGCACTTTATTGGACAGTAGAAATACAAAGTAGGAATGCAATGACCTTTTTATGATTTATGGTCTACTTGAAAAAAGATAGGCACACATAAATTCAATATAATGAAGCTTCTAGGGCTGCCATAAACAAAATACCTAGTGGCTTAAAGACCAGAAATTAATTTTTTCCTAGTTTTGGAAACTAGAAGCCCAAGATCAAGGTATTGGTAGTTTGGTTTCTCCTGAGGCTTCACTCCTTGGCTTTCAGTGGCCACTTTCTCACTGTGTCTCACATTTCTTTTCTTGTATGCATGTGTATCTCCAGTGTTTCTTCTCATTAGTTACACATCTAAAGGCTCTATCCACAAATACAGTCACATTTTAAGGTATTGGGGGAAAAGAACATCAACATGTAAATTTGGTAGGGGGCAGAATTCAGTCTATAATGTGTGATAAAGCATATGAAAATCACAATGGTATCACAGAAAACAGATGTTTACTGTGAATGAAATGTTAAAAAAGTTACAAAAGAGATAAAGTTTAAATTAGTTAATCTTGAGCAAAAATATAGAACATTTTAAGGACAGGAGAAAGAAAATATATGAGAGTATGCCATGTTCAGGGGATGGTGAGTGGTCAGTAAATTAAGTATAGGTTGCAAAGTAGGAGGTGTTAGAAAATGAAGATAGTGGTATATTGAAAATAACTTTGGAAAATCTTCCTAGGACATGTCAAAGAAAGTGACCTGTATCTTATTGGCCTCTTATCCTTCCATCCTTCATCCGTCCATCCAGTCCACTGGATGAATTTAGTTTGCCTTTTAAATCTGTTCATTTTTTTTCTGTCACTACCAGCCTGGTTGAAAATAGCCCAATGTCTTGCCTAAGAAACTGAAAGAGCTCTTACATCAACACCTACAGCTTTTATTAAACACGATCTTTTCATTAGTTAGATTTAAACATTTCACCCCTTTTCTGGAAATCCCCAAGGCTTTCCATAGCACTTAGGATGATAATCTTCATCAGGTTCCTGAAACCATAAATTAATTAGGCCCTACTTACCTCTCAAATCTCATTGCCCTCTATAGCTATACCCAACTTATCTTGGTCTCATCTATTTGCCAGTTATTTTTTTCTAATCTCAAAGCTTTTAGATGCTTTAGTATTTTTGTTGAAATTATTTCCCTTCTCTTTTCTACCTTATGTTGACTCACCTCTGAACTCAGCTCATATCTCTTCCTTCAAGAAGTTTTTCCTCACTAACCTAGATAGATCAAAAATACTCATTATTTGTTACTAAGGTAAGCTTTGTGTACTTTTGTAGAATATATACAATGGGGAATTTTTATTATCCAACATGTTTTTAATACTTCCTCAGATAAGTATGTAACCTCCAATAAGTAGAGACATGAAAGGCTTTGCTCAGAATTCTATAAACAGTGTCTTACATGGCTGGTAGCACATAATTAAATGTTCTTTTAATATTTGTCAAATTTTGATTTGGGGCTCTATAATTACAGTAGAGGATAGTGTCCTACATGGGGCATTGATAATATTTTTACCATGCAGTCTCAGCTGAATGAGTCCTACAATAACATAGTTCTTCTTTGGAAATGCATTTATACTAAGTGGCATGGCACAATAGTTACAGGGATTTAAAACAATAAAAATGACCCATATACCCACATTTGCTTTACTTCAAAAGTTCATTAAGAGCCTGCATAGCCAAGACAATCCTAAGAAAAAAAAAGCTGAAGTCATCACGCTACCTGACTTCAAACTCTATTACAAGGCTACAGTAATCAAAACAGCATGCTACTGGTACCAAAAGAGAGATATAGATCAATGGAACAGAACAGAGGCCTTAGAAGTAATGCCAAACATCTACAGCCAACTGATCATTGACAAACCTGACAAAAACAAGCAATGAGGATAGGATTCCCTGTTTAATAAATGGTGTTGGGAAAACTGGCTCTCCATGTGCAGAAAGCAGAAACTGGACCCCTTTCTGACACCTTAGACTAAAATTAACTCCAGATGGATTAAAGACTTAAACATAAGACCTAACACCATAAAAACCCTGGAAGAAAATCCAGGCAAAACCATTCAGGTCATAGGCATAGGCAAGGACTTCATGACTAAAACACCAAAAGCATTGGCAACAAAAGCCAAAATAGACAAATAGGATCTAATTAAACTTAAGAGCTTCTGCACAGCAAAAGAAACTATCATTAGAGTGAACTGGCAACCAACAGAATGGGAAAAAATTTTTGTAATTTGTCCACCTGACAAAGGGCTAATATCCAGAATCTTCAAAGAACTTAAACAAATTTACAAGAAAACCCCATCAAAAAGTGGGTGAAGGATATGAACAGACACTTTGCAAAAGAAGACATTTATGAACTAACAAACATGAAAAATGGCTCATCACTGGTCATTAGAGAAATGCAAATCAAAACCATGTTGAGATACCATCGCATGACAGTTAGAATGGTGATCATTAAAAAATCTGGAGACAAGAGGTACTGGAGAAGATGTGGAGAAATAGGAACACTTTTACACTGTTGGTGGGAGTGCAAATTAGTTCAACCATTGTGGAAGACCATGTGGCGTTTTCTCAAGGATCTAGAAATAAAAATACCATTTGACCCAGCAATCCCATTACTGGGTATATGCCCAAAGGATTATAAATCGTTCTATCATAAAGACACATGCACACGTATGTTCATTGCAGCACTCTTTACAACAGCAAAGACCTGGAACAAACCCAAATGTCCATCAATGATGGACTGGATAAAGAAAATGTGGCTTATATACATCATGGAATAATATGCAGCCATAAAAAAAGGATGAGTTCATGTCCTTTGTAGGGATATGGATGAATCTGGAAACCATCATTCTCAGCAAACTGACACAAGAACAGAAAACCAAACACTGCATGTTCTCACTCATAGCAGGTGTTGAACAGTGAGAACACATGGCCACAGGGAGGGGAACATCACACATTGGGGTCTGTTGGGGGATAGGGGGCCAGGGGAGGGACACTGGGGCATGGGGAGGTTGGAGAGGGATAACATTGGAAGAAATGCCTGATGTAGGTGACGGGGGGATGGAGGCAGCAAACCACCATGGCATGTGTGTACCTATGCAACAATCCTGCAAAATCTGCACATGTACCCCAGAACTTTAAGTATAATGAAAAAAAGCATTTAAAAAATTGGTTTACAGAACCTTTGTAGTGATGTCTCCAGATAAATAGTTGTCTCCTGAGAATTCCATGGATGTCTCTGCCAATCAGACCCTAGGAAGGGTTAAAATCTCCATGGTTGTCTACAGTTATTTTTAATACCTGATAGGACCACTTTTTCATTGCTCTTCATCTTGACTCATCTTAAATGTTCTTCCAAACACATTACAGAATTATATTACTTAGTTAAGAAATTATTCCTGTTAATAATTTGGGGGAAGGTCTTCTTAAAAAAAAAACTCTAGGTAATATTAAAACAATTGGCTATTTTTTTTTGCAGGAAAAAAGTTCATTCTCAATTTATGTCCATTTTCATATTTCTTTTCCACAGCTCTAATAATAGGGTATATAAACTTTGGTGTTTAGGTCTCCACTTGCTGTATTGTAAAACATTCCCTATTTTGCTGCTACATAGCTCATAATACCTCACATTAGGTTGATGTACAATAATTACTTTTATGTTAGGGATGTATCAAATATTCCAGATGTTTTATTTTTTCCTACAGAGTTTATTTTTTAAAACAATTTTAGGTTCACAGAAAAATTGAATGGACACTACACAGTTTTTGCTTTCCTGCTGACCCCACACATGCATAGCCCCTTCCACTATCAATGTATTGCACCAGAGTGGTACACTTTTTGCAGTTGATGAACATATATTGACAAATCATTACCACTCAAAGTTCATATGAAGTGGTATTGTTGTCTGGAATAAGTACCAGGGGTTTGCTGTCTCGTGCCAAGAAAATTTAGGCCTCAGACACACATGAGAAGTTTAGGAGCAGAGGTTTAATAGGCAAAAGAAAGGGAAAGGAGAATAACACTCTTTCTAGTGAGAGAGAGGGGCTTCTGAGAGGAGAATACTGGCCTGTGGTGGAGTGCCCCGTGGTTTACAGGCAGGCTTGATGAAGTGGTGTCTGATTTACATAGGACCCACAGATTGGCTCATCAGGTGTGACGTTTACATAGCAAGCGGGGAAGGCTGGCCCCTTCACCCCAATCTTATTATGCAAATGGGCTTTCCACTTGTCCAGTGCCATTTTGTTTGCTCCTTACTGTACACATGGCTGACAAAGAGAAGGGAAGATAGAGCCACTGTTTTGCATAGGTCTAGTTTCAGGTAGCTTTTTCTTGCTGGCATTTACCTGTGCAAGCTTCAAGCTTGCTTGTCTGTGTCTGCAGCTCGATTTTACAGCCTGTTCTTTCTTAGAAAGTGATTTTGGGGCTGCTTTTCATTAAAAAACCTGACTGAGGACCCCCATACCCTCACTAACTGCATAAATCATTTCTTAACTCCTATATCACATAGTTTACACTAGGGTATATTTCTTGATGTTTTACATTTTACGGGTTTATACAAATGTATAATGACATGTATCCTACCTTTCAGGGTGATGCAGATTACTTTTACTGCCCTAAAAATTCTCTGTGCCTATATGTTCATTCCCCACTCTCCCTATCAACCTCTGGCAACTACTGTTCTTTTTAGTGTCTCCACAGTTTTGCCTTTTTAAAGAATGTTCTATAGTTAGAATCATATGGTATGCAGATTCTCCAGATTGGGTTCTTGCACTTGGTAACATTGTTATAAAGTAAAAGCATATTTCATTTAAAGGTCTGTGATATTGGGAGACAGGCTTACTGTTTCATCATGCGGCCATTAATATAATCCAATGTATACTTATAATCCAACTTATAGTTTGGAATAACAGGATGTTTCCCATATCTTTAGCAAGTACCTTCAGACTGTCCAGCAGAAAACAGGGGTCTTTGTCACATAAACAAGCTTTTCTTTTTTTTTTTCCCTCTCTCTCTGTAGAGAACACATAAAAGAGTGACCACTATAGACATAGCATTCCCATTTATAATTAGCGTGTCACAGAAATTAGGCCCCATATTTCAGAAAAGGATTGGGTGCTGGGAAGGAAGATGTTTTTTTTGGTGACTTCACAAATGGGTGCTGTGACCTCACACTGTAAGTCAAGCTACTAAAGAGGACATAGCAGTTACATCGCTATACTCCTTAAAGGTGGTTCCCATAATGGACAAAAGTGGGGATTAGGCATGCTCTAAGCAATGAGGAGTGTAGTGGAATATTACCTATATAGATGCTATCCTTCTGATAATGACTTTATGACTGAGGGAGATTTGAGGAGTCCATTCAATGAAGTTTCGGTTCTGCAAGATAAGTACGTTATAGAGATCTGATGGATGATTTTGTGCCTCACTTAATGATGCTGTATAGTACACTAAAAAGTTTGGTAAGAGGGTAGATCTCATGTTAAGTGTTCTTACCATAAAGCAAAAAACACCAAACACTGAAGGAGACTCAAATCACCATTTTTTCAGCTTGGTCCCATTGTGATGTTATATTGCACAGAAATGTAATCAAATATTATGCTATTTCTTCCAGTTGGTATTGGTGGCATAAATATACAGCTGCTAAATATTTCCCTCGTGTATTAACATAGAAAGAATTTTCAACTCAGGCATTTATATAATTACAAGAATTTCAATTCATCTACAATTATGTGTGATATTATTATAAACATGCACACTCACTGGTTTCAATTTTGTTACAATATAGCAGTTATTTTGTGCAGTGTCAATATGATTTTGCTTTCTCATGACATGTATCATGTTACTTGGTTGAAAAATTAAAATCTAATTAGAAAATCTGGAACCTTCTGAGAAAAAACTTATTTTCCCTACACATTTCTTCTTTTCAGCTTCATGAGGATGAAAGTATGGCTAAATTTATACTATCCCTAGCAGCAATACAGACAATAAAAGGAGGCTTGTCTTTTTACTTTTAATTTTTTAATATGTACTTGTTTTTGTACTTACTATTGTTTCAAACTTATATTTTTAAATGTTTAGCTACTTCTTAAGTGCTAAAGGGAGAGCTTCGTAAGTAGTTGAAAAATTTATTGTCTAGGAGATTTTCTTTAGTCTCAGAAAAAAAAAGACATTAAGTGATTTGTCTCAATTTATATTCAATCCATTAACAACTCATTGAGTCTTATTATGTAGGTGTTAAGTGTCAAATACAAAGTCTAATAAGACAAGATCTTCGCTTATGTGGTGGTCATAGGTTATTTTAATCTCAGTCTTTAAAGTAAATTCCATGAGATCTGATTCAAAGTTTAATTATTTTAAGGGGATCCTAAGTTATTTACTGCTATGTTTGAATTGCCTTGAGGTAATTCAGTGTGAAAGTCCTAAAGGATTAAAACAAATCTTTAAGAATTTGACATAAGTAGTGGTAGAAGATAACATTTGCTGGGTATCCACTGTGTGCTGAGTGCTGTCATAGGGATTCTACACAGATCATCTCTGTTTAAAGGAAACTGTATCTTCGTCAGGGTCTTGTAAACTTTATACTTTACTTGTAAAAGTTGATAGAAAGCTGTCCTCACATGTTTAGGTTCTAGTCACCCAACCATGACCATCACTCACTATTGTCATATTTAGCCAAATAAACATTACCCTCATAATCACATTACCCGTGAATCTAAGTTTCCCTTTGAAACTCTATTCCATACAAAGTTTTAATTTTTGTTGCCAGTATGTTATATGCAAAATACAAATCTGATCAGGTATTTAACTTGCTTAAAACATATCTGTTGCCTTTAGTTGAAATCCCATAACACTATTGCAACATTCTCCATAATAAGACTGCTTTTGCAGTCACCCGTTCTGTCCCCTGAAATCCCCTCTTCATTTGCTGCAGTTATTTGCACTTTTTCATTTCGTTTTATGTAGCAGAGTCTCTTATCTCTGCTATTTTAAGCATAGTTTTCTCATACAAATATACTCCTGCCTATCTTTTCACTAAACTTTTTATACTTAAATTCTTTTCCTTAACAAGAACTTCTTAAGTCCCCTAGAAGGTATATTAGAATATCCTATGTTCCCATAGTTATCTTTTATAATATTTATAAATATTCCTTAACTTGTTCAGTGTAGTAAGTTCTTTTTAGGGTTTGTTTCCTGAGACGACAATTTCTCAAGGTTGAATATACTGAGGGTTGGATAAACTATGCCTTAGCTTTTTATTTGTTGAAATACTTGTATAAGGAAAACTGTTGATTCTTTTAAACAACTTCACGTATTTAAGATTTGAGAAATCTCTCTTTGCAAAGAATGGCTCAGCATTGCAATCTCAGCTCTTAGCTTCAAGATTTATCTTTTCTTCGGGAATCACTCACTAATTTCATGCCCAGAAAGACATACGTAGTAATTTGCCAAAATCCGTATCCTCTTCTGTTGTTAGTGAAAAGATAAGTTCTAATTATAAGAGAATTGTGAGAAGAGGAGTGGTTGGACTACATAGTCCACTAATAGGGTAAAAGCTGAATTCACGCGTTTCCTTTCATAATCTCTCACTAATTATCTTAGGATTTGAGAACTGGAGAATTTTAAATTTTGTTTTTTACTCACGTAGTTGTTTTCCATAGTAGCTATGAGAAATCTATATTTTCATAAAAATAAATTCAGTACCCTGATATAAAGCTTTAGTGTATTAAGTGTGCCATAGGACAATTTTGAACCAAGAACTCCATGTAAAAGAACAACATTCAAAATTGCCTTAAAACGTCAACTAATTGGCCGGGCAACGTGGCTCAGGCCTGTAATCCCAGCACTTTGGGAGGCTGAGGTGGACGGATCACGAGGTAAGAGATCAAGACCATCCTGGCCAACATGGCGAAACCCCGTCTCTACTAAAAAATACAAAAATTAGCTGGGCATGGTGGCGCGTGCCTGTAGTTCCAGCTAATTGGGAGGCTGAGGCAGGAGCATTGCTTGAACCTGGAAAGCTGAGGCTGCAGTGAGCCAAGTTCGTGCCACTGCACTCCAGCCTGGCAACAGAGCAAGACTGTCTCAAAAAAAAAAAAAAAAAAAAAAAGTCAACTAACTGAGAGAGAGAAAGGGATGTGTGTGTGTGTATGTGTGTGTGTAGTCCTTTAATCGCATCTACAGAGCTACTATATTAATAGACATATCTAGGAGAGATGTAGCTATCATGTAGCCCAGGAATGGTTAATTTCAGGTGCAGATGTCACCACTGACCCATCCCATGATGAAGGCAGATGTATCTAAGACATCACATTCTTACCTTCAAACCTTGAAGGTCAAATAAGCCTGTGACTAATTTTGCAACACGTACTTCATGCAGCCACTTCCATTTATTCAGAATTGACCCATAAAGAAAAACCTATTTGCCATCTTTAATTGATAAAAACTCCCACAATTTACCTTAGGTTAAGCAATGTCTTGTCAGTGTTAAATTAATTTTGTCAAAATCACACATATAGGAAGGTATTGGATTAGAGATAGGAGTCTCTCTGTTGTCACTTCTCTTGCAGTGAGTTCTGTTTTCCCATGCCCTTGGCAAGATTTTTCTCAAATGTTACTGTTTCAGGAAGAAAGTGTGATTCACTTTGAAAAATGAGATATTACAAATATTTTTGACGGTATTTTATGTATACACACACAAACACAAATATATAACTTATAACTTGAATATTAATAAATTGGCCAGCTCATTAAAAAGACAATTCAAAACCATAAGACTGTATATCACTTTTTCCCATTTCAGGTATAATATGTGTATTCATTTTAGTACATTCTGAGTAATACTTTAAGGGGTAGCAGGACTTCTCTCTCTGGCAAGTGTCCTTGCCAAATGATGATCAAGAAAATACATTAACAAATTACAACGTAATCCCTTTTGTCTTCATCTGTTAACATTTCCTAAGAAAACTTGCTCTACAAATGTGTTGTTCCAAGATTAATTTGCTGAATTTGATTAGACTTATAATAATAGGGGCAGACATAGGAAAATGGATGGAATTTTGAGGAAATGGTTTGTTCTTGTAAAGATCTGCACTTTAAAGCATTGAAAGCTTTTCATTTTACAAAGCGATTCTAAGCCTAGGCAATACATTTTCTATTTCAATTCTTAAAGGCTTTGGCAGAAATTTAAAGACTTATAGTTCTCACTGAACTTTACCTTGACCTTTAAATGTAATGTCCTAATGTAAATAACCTTGGGAACATAAATATCTTGATATCTTAATGCTCTGACATTCTATTCTCATTGTCTGATATTTTTTTCTTCTTTTCCACTGATGCTTGAGCATAATTACAAGTACTGCCTTAGAAAGGCATTATTCAAAATGCACAAAGAGTTATTTTGCATTAGGGAATTAAAAATCCATTCACTCTGGAAAATAGGAAACTGACTTTGATTTTAAAATAATTTTCCCAAAGCTATCATCATATTTAAGAGAAAGATTTCTATAGGGCATGTTTGGCAAATCCTCACATAAAATAGCTACAGAATCACCAGGCTACAGCAATTTGCTAATGCATTCAGTAATAGAACAGTTTAGTATAGACTTTATTTAAACTTATACAAGGAATGAAAGATGTAGATTTGGAGCATTCGCAAGGGAACAGTGCAACATTAATGATTTGATGGATAGCTTGACTATGAGCTCTTAAAATAATTATGTTTTGTAAATGGAATTCATAAAGAACTCATCAGTAATTCTGTGATGTAGTAATGCAGACTGAAATACTAATACAGTGAGCATTGGCGTATAAACTTATTTTCTGTGGTGTCATTCAGAAACACACTATGCTATTTGAAGAACTATATTTTACAAAAGCAGTACACCCTCTTTTTAAAGGTTTTCTTCACAACAATGCATGTTATATCTTTAGTTCTTTGGTTTTATTTTCACTCAGATAAATACTGTAAGGTATTTATGAATTCCCAGTTGCAGTAATTTCCTAAAGCAGTTTCATAAGATAACCCTTATTATAGCTATGTAATTAAATTATCTTAAGATAGTAGTGTAGTGTAGACTATATTCAAAAATTTTTAGAAAAATTACTTGAGTGAAAGTGTTCAGTGTACTTAAAGTCTTTGTTTTTTGGATTCATGACTCGGGCAATGTGAAATAATTCCCGTCTCTATCTCATGGGACCAAAACAGTGTTTGCCTTGAAGGCGTTATGGAGTCAGAAGAAAAGAAGAACTTGTTCTAGGACCTGCTCTTACTTGCTTAAACTTCTCAAACTAGTTTATTAAGTTGAATGAGCTGCCTTTTTTTTTTCCCAAAAGAAAAGGATTAATAGACTAATAGTAATTAGGATATAATTTGACATTGAAACAAAATAAATTTAACTGTTTTAATAAATGCATTTCATTTGTAACCTCAGTGAAGTTACATTGTATTCTCAAAAATATTTTTATGAAGAATCTAGAAATTATTTGTTGAATGGAATATAACTAGTTTACTTCTAAGAGAAAACATGCTATTGTAGTAAGAGATATGTAAAACATAGATTAGTACTGCTTGTGCTGTAAGAGATGAAAAATTAACTTGAGAATGAAATATACGTGGGTTTAGTTCTAGTTCCACCACTTAATAATTGTGAAATTCTGCGTAACCTAATTTTCCTTTATAAATCTGTGTTGCAATATCTGTAATTGGGATTAATATTTTAATAGGTTATTTATATAAGTGTTTTATGATAACCTGGTATTTTATTGTTTCTTTGGAGATGGCATTCAGTAAATGGTAATTCTTCTTGCCTTTGCTGCTATTATTATCATACAATCATGTTGAATTACTAAATTCTTTCATTGTCACTTATTATCACCATCATGAAATTTGGACTACCTTAATTTTATATTACTGTCTACATGTACCATATACAATATGTATTATATGTGTAGTATCATATGTATAGTAGTGTATGTCCTATGAATGTATAAACAAAGATATTTATGAGAAGTGGATAGTTAGTAAATTAAAAAAAGGGATAGTAAAGATAAACTCAATGATAATCGTGACATTAGCCTTCCTAACATTTCACTGGCTCCCAATTACCTACAAACAAATCTCAAATATCATTACAGGGCCTGGATATCCTTTCCACCTAGTCCTACACTATCTGTCTCTTCATATATTTCTGTTCTCAACCATTAATTATTCAGATGCTTATTTAATAACTGTGCAAATGTTTTCTGATGGTCTACTATGTGTCAAAAACTAATTGGGAAAAGATGAGTAACACAGAATTACATTTATGACTTCCTCTGTGGTCTCATAGAAGTTGACCTGCAGACAGATAAATGATGACACAAAATGATAAATGTTAGAGTCATAAACAAACTTAAAATGTTAATAATTACATTTACAAATATAGTGTATATACAGTTAAGACTGACTGTTCAGTTTGATGTTGAGTGTTAACTCAAAACTTGTAGGTAGGAAAATGAGGGAGTATGACTAGTAGAGGCTGGAAAGGTAAAATAGTTCTGTTATATTGACTTATGGTGGGAAAAAATTGGAGACTACACAGACATCCAGCATCTGGATACTTTATAACATAAATAGATGAAAGAAAATTTGCAGACATTAATAATGCATTTGAGAAACAATGGACATTTTTGTTAAAAATTCTTTGTAAACAGGAACTGATAGATTCAGGCAATATGGAAATGTGTCTCAAAAAGCCAGCATCATTCACAATAGTAAAACATTAGACTTGCCTTTAAAATAAGGACTTAAAAATAGATGACTTTTATTTCTACTGTCATTTAACATTATTTCAAAATGACCGTGCCATGCAATTAGTTCATACAACAAAATGAGAATTATAATCACTGGGAAGGAGAAGAAAAAATTATTTCTGGAGCTTTGATTTATACTTGTGACCCTAAGAGTAAATTGAAAAATATAAGAAACATTAAATTCAATCAAGGGAATGGGCGTGTGATTTCTATTAAAAACTATAATCAATAACAAACAGTAATCAATTAAAATATAATAAAAGGCATCATTTGTAATAGCAATAACATACATGACTCAAAAGCCACAAAGGAAAACTAGAAAGAAAAATAATTATTTAATTACCTAAAAGTTCTAATTCACTTGTCAAAAACACCAACAACAAAATGAAGATAAAAGCAAAATATCAATGATAGGACTGGGACACCAAGGGTAATAGGAAGGGATAGATGTTGTTAATGTTTAAATCACCATGAAAAGACAAGTAGTCTAATAGAAAAAGGAGAAAGGTATATTACAATAGAAGTCTTGGCCAAATGCAATGGCTCACGCCTGTAAACTCAACACTTTGAGAGACAAAAGCTGGAGGATTACTTGGACCGGGAGTTTGAGACCAGACAGGACAACAAACTGAGACCCATCTCTAAAGAAATAAAAAATTACCCAGGTATAGTGGCGCGTGCCTGTAGTCTCAGCTATGTGGAAGCCTGAGGCAGGAGAATCGCTTGAGCCCTGGAGATCAAGGATGCAGTGAGCCAACATCATGGCACTGTATCCAGCTTGTGCAACGGAGCAAGAGCCTGTCTCAGAAAAAAAAAGAGAGAGAGATCCTCAGGGGAAAAATCATCAATGACCAAAAATCTTAATATGCTAAACCTAACTGATAATTAAATGCATATATATTAAGACAATATCATACCATTTAGACTTTTAAGGTTAGCATATTTTTTTTTGAGTGACAGTATTCAAGAAGGGCAACGGAATATAAAAAATGTGCAAGGAAATTTGACAGTATTTATCTAAATTTAATATTTACACAGTCTGATCTTGTAAGTTTGAATCTAGCAATTTAGCTTAGAGATACATATAAGAGTAAAACTATGTACATAAAAAATATTCATCAGGAGCCACATAGACTGTGGATAAGACTGTTGTCTCTAGATCCAGATTGGATCTAGAGTTTCAGCTGTGTAACCTCAGTTCCATGGCCTCCATGTTCATATGGATTTTGGCTAAGGAAGAACTGAAGATAGTAGGGAGGGAAAAAAGTATTCCTTTGGTTCCTTATCTGGAAAGGTTACTTCAGGTTGCATTTGGAAGGTCACTGCATTTCTCAAGGTTGCCAAAATGACAAGACTCCTTTTCCGAAACCCCTATTAGATAGAATTGAAACTTTCTGATATTTTTCTCATTTCTTAACTTTATCATGTGGCATTATTGTAATATTCATGAATATATTTTCAAGTTGAACTTCAAAGACACTTTGTGCCCATTCTGCTTTCAAAATTCTAAGGAGATTTTTAGTTCAAAAATTAAATATTTTTTAAAATGTTTATAACTTTGTGGCTGATTCTTTACATACATTTTTCCTAGTTTATAACACTATACTTTATCTTGAATATACTCCCTTCTTTGTCTCTGTAAATGTACTAAACATACTTATTTTACATTACTGTTATGCTTACTCTACCAAGTCTCTTTCTTTAGGTGTATCTTCTTCATGTTGTATTCGCTGGGTGTCTGTCAACGTCTTAAGTTTCCTAAAAATGATTGATGATTCTTGGTTATGACTTAATATTCTGTGGCAGGATTCTTGAGGAAGCATGTAAAGATCGCTGTGGTGCCTTCTGTAATCTTTCTAATTTGAGATATTTCTTACAGCTTCTTTTTCTGTTCAGCTATCTTTTTTGTATTTTACGATTCAACTTTTAGATTCAGGGGGTACAGGTGCAGGTTTGTTACACGGGTATAATGCATGAAGCTGACCTTTGGGGCATGAATGATCCTTTCACCCAGGTAATCAGCATAGCACCCAATATGTAGTTTTTCAGCCCTTGGCCCCTCCACCCTACTGCTACTGCCCCTTCTAGTAGTCCCCAGGTTCTGTTTTTCTCATCTTTATGTACGGGTCTATCCAATGCTTAGCTCCCACTTGTAAGTGAGAACATGTGGTATTTGGTTTTCTGTAACTATGTTAATTTGCTTAGGATAATGACCACCAGCTGCATTCATCTTCCTGCAAAAGACATGATTCACTTTTTCTGACTGTTTAGTATTCTGTTGGGTATATGTGCCACATTTTCTTTATCCAGTCTATCATCAGTGAACACCTAGATGGATTTTATGTTTTTGCTACTGTGAATAGTGCAATGATGAACATACGATTGCATGTGTCTTTTTAGTAGAACAACTTATTTTTCTTTGGATAGATATCTAGTAAGAGGATTGCTGGATCAGGGGTCTCCTCCTGGTTTATAAGCATGTTAAAAATTTGACAATTAAAAAGACAAAATTTCTCTAAACATTCGTTGGAAGTTTTTAAACTCTATTTTTGTTTGTTTTTATATCTAAATGTCAGGTAAGGAGAAGTTTTTGTTCTTATTTTGTTATTTTACATGATTGGGTTTTGACTTGTTACTTAATTTTTTTCTCTTAAGTTTTATCTGATTTGCATTACGGTTATACTATATGATCTGCACTATTTTTGATTTTTGAAATTTATTGAGATATCCTTTGCAGATGAAATAATTTTTTAATAAATGAAAAGTAGTATTATTTTATTAAAACATAATTTTAAAATTCCGGGTACAATTTTGTAGTAATTAAAATGATAGCCAAATAATTAGATTAATTTTAAGTTCTCACAGTAAACAGTATTTTTTAGTAATAATCCCAATGTTCCAATGCCATATTCATATTACATTAATTTGGCAATGATATAAAAATACAAAGATGTGTTTTAGAAATTGAACATTTTGTCCTTCATTGCTGTCTCCTAAAGTTTTGGTGGCTACCATAACCATTGTTCTTTAAAAATATTTGCGAAACTATCTCTAGAGGCAAGACCTAAACAATAAGGTGAAAGTGTTTATAGAGTGCCGGTTGATGAATAATGTTAAAATATGACTGGAATAAATGAAATTTGGTGCTATCAATTGTGATATAAATAATGCCTTTGAGAGAAAATAAAAGCAAAACAAAAATCCCTCTACTGGTAAACATTTTTATGCTACATAAATGTTTAACTTATATTGGTTTTAAGTTGACTAAAACTATTAGATTTCTTGAAACACACCCATCTTTATTAAAAATATTTTATGACTTGCTTCAGTATATTACATATTAAAATAGATTTTACTGTAAAGTTTTACCATCAGAAACAATATTGTTACGTTAATTTTTGAATACTAATTAATGGGACTCAGTGGCTAAAGTTTTTACAACCTTTTTCAATCATATTTTCTATATTGTGTCTATTCCTTCATCAGTCAAACAGTAAGCATTAAAAGAGGATCTCACTAGCAGTGTAACATATATTTTGCTTTTGATGTAAATTTGAAACAAAACTGTGTGACAGTCTACAGAACAAAAAAGAAAAGAAAATGAATAGGAAGATTCAATTTAGTTGCAAATACAAGAAAATTTGGTACTTTACCTTTTTTTTTTAAAGTTCTTTATAGAAATCATACCCTTAGGCTGTAAAAGAATCCTTAGAGTATTATAAAATGGTCTTCAGAAGTCAGCAGAGAAAGTAGTAATGGTAGACTTGCTGCAAGTCTGGGTAAGCCATTTGGGAATAGAGACCATATATTGAGTAAAAATCTTTAAAAATAATGGAAATGAGACATTTCCATTTCCAAAGTCTGTGAACCCTGTAGTTTCATTGCACAAGGCAAGAATTTTATTTCTATGGGAGTGGTACGGTGAAATCCCATGTATTGCTTTGCTTCAAAATTCACGTGCTAGTTGCCTGACTGACCAGCAGGGTAATGATGTATAAAAGGCAATTGAAAATCTGATAAAATTGGGCTTCTGTGTATAATGGAGGCAAATATAAGTTTATTGTTCACTCTACATTGGGCCCATGTACTGCCCATTTAGATAAAGCTTAATCCCTGTCTGGGATTAGTAATTGTTTCGTTGATCAGTGTCTATCTTTATAGGGGTTGTGAATAAAATTAAGATGTTAAACCTTAACTGCTGCTAGCACAATTTGCTTGAAGAAAATAATTGATGTTTCTCCAAAATTTCATTTCTAAAATAAAAATTTATCAAAGATGAAATCATAGAAATTGTTACTTGTATATTTATTTAAATTTTTATTTCATTAGCTATAATTTGAATCTTAAATTCATTCCTGTTAACCTTGAATTGTATTTTATAAATTTATTTTCCTTGACATTTTTTATCAAGTAATGTGCTACTATACTGTCTCTCTCTTCAGAAATTCATTCAGTTATCAATTCAAATGCCTTTTTTGTTTACAAACAAAAATATTGTTGTCACACACAAAATTTTTCTTAGGCACAGCTCTTGCACAAAATAAGAATTTTGCTTTGTAATTGATTTATTGAGATAGGTTTTCACTCTCATCCAAACTGGAGTAGAGTGGCATGATCACAGCACACCATGACCTGAACTCCTAGACTGAAGTTATCCACCTACATCAGTGTCCCAAGTAGCTGGGAGTACAGGCATGTGCCACCACACCTGGCTAATTTTTGAATTTTTTATAGAGATGAGGTCTCTATATTGCCCAGGTTTGTCTTGAGCTCCTGCACTCAATTGATCCTCCCTCATGAGCCTCCCAAAGTGTTGGGATTAGAGACACGAATCTAGGTCTGTATTACAAACTGTTTTGAAATTATATATATTTAAAAAAATTACAGGTCTGTAATTTTACAGACCTGTGCCTGGTCTGTAATATTTTTATTTTTACATTATTTCAAGCCAGTTTGAAATTGTAAAAATAATAAAATTTTAAACATTCTTATCAAACTCAATATTCAATTATATTTTGGTCAACTTGCATTATTTTTTAAATTCTGTCTCTCTCCACATGCACCCCCACCGCCACCACACACATACACATTCCTTAATATTAAATCTTTTTCTGAAATACTTACAAGTAAATTGAAGACAGAGTCCTTTTACCATTGAATATATAAGCATAATTTCCTAAGAAGAAGAATATTCTTACATAGTCACAATATACATTTTAAATAATAAATTTTGGATTGGTATCATAGTATTATCTAATCCACATTCCATATCCAAATTTTGTCATGTCAGTTTCCTTAATGCCCTGGTCCAGGATCCAGTCCCAGATCAGGCATTCCATTTAGTAGTTATGCCTCTTAAACACTGTTATTGGAGGCTTTCTTTGTCTTTCTCGATTGACATTTTGAAAAGTACAGGCAAGAATTTTCCTGTTTGGGTTTATCTGAATTTCTGTATGATTAGATTCAGATTATGAATTTTTGGCAAGAATCCCACAGATGTGATATTTTGTCTCCTTCAGTGTAACTCCATCTGAAAACACGGGATGTCAGCTTATTTCAGTATCAGCAATGTTAACTTTGGTAATTTGGTTAAAGTCTTTTAAATTTAATATGTAAGTAGCAATTTTGAGACTATAAATATTGAATTACTCATCAAACTTTTATACACTATTTATAGTATCTATTAATCCTCCTTCTAATGCCATAATTCCTTCTATATTTACTAGTTGCCATTCTACTCTATGGAATAAATTTTCCTTCTCCTTCCTCTAGTTATCTTATATAACTTCATAGTATCATGGACTCCTATTTTATTCGACGGATAACACAGTCCTTTGCTGTAATTATTTATTTTCATACTCAAATTATTCCATTTTTGGCAAATGGGAGTACATTCAAGCTGCTTCTCTGTGTCCTTTTGATAGGGTTCCATCACTATTAGACTTAAGATACGTTGCAGGCTCATTTTTTGCTTTTCCAGTGCTAGCCTTGAAATCAGCTATTTTGCCAAAGGAGACCTGCTTTTTTTTTTTTTTTTTTTTTTTAAAGATAATGGTGCTTTGAAACCAAAGTTTATGTGTGCTAATTAATTGATACTGGTGTGTCATTGCTTTTAGGCCCTATTAGTGAAATAAACCAAGATCTAAGAACTGTGCATGTTTGTTTTAACTGCTGTGTCTCTGCTTTTAGAACTATTCAGTGGACCTAACTATAAGTCTCTGTGGATATCAGTGTGTGCATGCACATATGTAATTTTTTCTCTCTCCATGAGTGGATACATACATTCATATATACACACATATAAAATACATAAATATATGGATTGATACTGACATTTCCCATTTCGTTTCAACAACACAGAGTAAATTCTAGTCTGCCAGGTTTTCATATCTAACTCCTTTCTCAAGCAGTGAGAAACTTGGCCCACATTATCATCAGTGTTTTCACTTATTCAAGCCTAGAATACACACAAAAAAATACTTTACAAAATTGCTAACACACAAAACTGCAAAAAATAAACTTTCTACCGACAGTACAAAGTTTTACTGTATTTACATATTTTTAAGTACATGGAAATTACAAATTTTTACTTAATTAATTGCCTGGCAATTGCATATATCTGTGTAACCCATCTAATATCAAAATATAGTACATATCCTGGCTGGGTGTGGTGGCTGCCTGTGATCCTAGCATTTTGGGAGGCTGAGGTGGGTGGATTGCTTAAGGCCAGGAGTTCAAGAGAAACCTGGCCAACATGGCAAAACCTCATCTCTACTAAAAATACAAAAATTAGCTGGGCATGGTGGTGCCTGCCTGTAGTCCCAGCTACACAGGAGGCTGAAGCTTCAGAATCGCTGGAACTCAGGAGGCAGTGGTTGCAGAGAGCTGAGATTGTGCCATTGCACTCCCGTCTGGGCAACAGAGCAGTACTCTGTGGCAAAATGATAGATCAATAGTTAGTTAGATAGATAGATAGATAGATAGATAGATAGATAGATAGATAGATAGATAGATGATAGATAGATATTGTTATATAGACATATTAGATCATAGATATAGATAGATAAATAGTATATTTCCACCACTGGAGAACATCTTTTGTTCTCCCCAAGACAGTTTCTCAGTATTCCCCACTGAGAAACACTTTTCTGATTTTTTAAATAATTTATCTGTCCTGCTGTATTTTAACTTTATGAACCCCATAGTATCTCCTCTTTTGCATCTGGTTTCTTTCACTCAGCCTAAATCTTGTATATTTATGCATGTACTGTGTGTTCAAATATGAGTTTCTCTTTCTCTCTCATAGAATTCTGTTGTATCGTTCTATGAATATAACAAAATTTATCTTTTTTTTTGTAGATTTGGCTTGTTTTTGAAATTTGGGTATATTCTGAGCACAAGTACAAACATTCTCCTATAAATCTGTACACCTATTTTAGTTATGTTTAAAACTATACACCTATTTTAGTTATGTTTACTTATGTTTTTATTTTTCTTGGGTAAATACTTATAAGTGGAATTGCTAGGTTGCAGGGTATGTATATGATGGACAATGTAACAAATAGTATATAGTCTATTTCCAGTACATTATCATTTTATTTTTCTATTAAAAGAATCAACTTCTAGCCTTGATTATTTTCTCTATTTTTTCAGGTTTCTCTTACACTGATTTCTGCTGTTACCATTATTATTTCATCTTGCACTTAATTTGGACTTAAAAAAAATTTTTTTTTTCCTTCTTAAGGTGTAAACCTACAGTATTTACTTCAGACCTTTCCTCTTTTCTAATATAAGTATTTAAAGGTATTCATTTCCTCTAAGCACTAATTTAGCGGCATCACTCAAATCTTGATATGTTGTATTTTCATTATCATTAAGTTAGAAATAATCTTTGATCCATGTTTCTTATTCTATTTCTATTAAAATAGCAAAAACTAGGTAATTTATAAGCAACAGAAATGTATCTCTCATAATACTGAAGCCTGGAAAGTCTTAGATCAGGGTGCTGGTAGGTTCAGCGTCTAGTGAGGGTTCAGTCTCTGCCTCCCAAATGACACCTTGTTGCTGTGTCACCTGGAAGAGACAAACTCTGTCTTCAAATGGCGAAAGGGATGGAAGGGTAAATGGGGCCTAGCTAGTTCCCTCCAGCTGCTTTAAAATGGTCACAATCCCATTCATGAGGGTGAAGCCCTCATGATTCAATCACCTCCTAAGGGCACCACACCTCTTAATACTGTTGCATTGGAAGTTGTTTTAACATTTTAGAGAGAACACAAACATTCAAACTATAGTACATGTATTATTTAGAAAAGCTTTCTGTCTATTGTATTTTTGAGTCCTATTTTAACTTGGTTGTCAGAGAACAAATCAAGTAAAATTTCACTCTTTAAAATTTATTAGAAATGTCTTGTGTTACAACACATAGTTTATCCTGGTGAATGTTGCATGTACACATGAAAAATTATGTATTTTACAGCTATATTTAATGTGCTATAAATGTCATTTATAGCAAGGTAATGTTCAGAGATTCTATATCATTACTAATGTTTTGTTTATTTGATGAATCACTCAGTGAGAGGGCATTAAAATGTCCATATTTGTAAATTTATTGGTCTTTTATGTTCTTTTAGTGTGTTTGTCATATGTATTTTGAAACTTTATTCATGTAGACATTCATGACTGCTACATCTTATGAATTTACCTCATTATTCTTACGTCTCTTTTTATCTTTGCTGTCATTCCTTGCAGCAAAGTCTCATTTATTATATATCAATATGGCAACTCCAGCTTGCTTAAGCTTGCTGTTCCCATGGTATATAACTTTTCACACTTTTACTTTCAGTCTATACCCAGTATTATATTTAAAACACTTCTATATCATACAGCATATAGTTAGGTTTTGTTATTTGATCCGGTGTAGAAATCTGTCTTTTAATTTAGGTGTTTAAGCCACTTACATGTAAAACATTTATTGACTTCATTGGGTTTACATTTGTTCTCTCTTTTTCTTTCTTTACTTCTCTCATTCACTAATTTTTCCTCTGTTCCTCCTACTGTGTATTCTGTTGAGTTAAATACTTTTTCTTGAGTATTCCAATTTTATTCCTTTATTTACTTTAACTGTGCCTCTTTATATTATATATATTTATAAAATAACTAAACATATTTAAAATATTATATATTTATAATACAAATATTAATATTTATTATTATATATTAATATTAATATAATATATATATTTATGTTATAAATATATTTATTATACTATAAAGAGCCATAGCTAATATATATTTATAATATAAATAAGTAAATATGTATATTATTTATATAAAATGCATTTAGCGTCCCCATTATGGAATATAGTATTCTCAGTTTGTCACAGTCTAATAGAAAGTTAATATTGTATTACTTCAGGTAAAATATAAGACTCTCACAACAGTTTAGTTTCATGTATAATCTAAACTCTGTGCTATTTTTATCACATCTATCTACATAAAATATCAACTTTACAATATAGTGGTATATATGTGTGTGTCCACTTGTTATGTCTTGTTAAAGAAATTTTAAATACATGCTTTTATTTTTACTAACATATTTATTATTTCTGATTTTCTTATTCCTATAAATTCAGGTTGATATCTAGCATCATTTTCATTCAGTCAGAACAAACTTTAAAAATTTCTCTCAAATTCAAAATAAAACCACAATGAGATATCACCTCCCACCTGTAGAATGGCTATTACCAAAAATATAAGAAGTGTTGATGAGGCTGTGGAGAGAGGGAGACTTTGTACACTGTTGGTGGAAATGTAAATTAGTAGAGCCCTTATGGAAAATTCTATGGGCCTTCCCCCAAGAATTAAAACTAGAACTACCATTAAAAAAAATTTCTCTTAGTGCAGGTCAGCTAGCAAAAAATTACCTTCGTTTTATCTAAAATGTTTTTATTTATTCATCTGGGAATGTCCTTACTTGAGCTCCTTTTTTAAAGACTTTTTTGCTGCATGTCAAATTTTAGGTTGGCCACATTTTTTTCCCAACACAATTAATACATGTTTTATTGTAGTCTGAGTTATATTTTTATATTTAGTCAGCCATCACTTATGTTTATCTATGTGTAATGTGTATTCTTTCAGTATGTTTGCTTTCAAGCTTTTTGGTTTTTATTTAGCCTTGACAGTTTAATTCTGTTGCACTTAAGTACAGTGTTCTTTGATTACCCTGCCTGAGGCTTGCTGAGCTACTTGAGTCACAAGTTTGTTTTCACTGCGTTTGAGAATATTTCAGCCAATTTTTCTTCCAAATATTTCTGCCTTTTATACTCTTTTCCCTCTGTCATAAACCCCAATTTTCCTTAAAGTAGACTCCTTTATATTGTGCCCTCAGTGACTAAAACTCTCATTTATTTTCAATCATTTTCTCATTGTTTTTCAAATTGGGTAGTTTTTATTGAGCCATCTTTTTAAGTTCTTTTTTTTTTTTTAATTTTTGTCACTTTCCCTCTGCTGTTAGGCTTATATAGTAAATTTTTCATTTGAGATATTGTACTGGAAAAATTCTAGAATTTCAAATTTATTATACAGTTTTATGTTCTTGTTGAAATGTCCCATCTGTTCATTCATTATTATATTTTTTCTTAACATTCTTAAACATATTTAAATGGCTGTATTTTAATACATTGTGTCTGCTAACTACAGTATCTGACTCATCTCATGATTATTTTAAATTTCCTTTTCTCTTTAATGTGAGTCATATGTTTTTTTGTTTCTTAATATGTTTTGTAATTTTTGAGGGTTTGTTGGACATTGTTGATGAAAGATTGCAGAGAATATGAATTATGCTATCTCTTTAAAATTTGTTCTTGTAGGCAGTGAAACCACTAGCAGCTTTTTTTTTTTCTGGTTTGTATGTCTTGTTCTTATTCTTTGATAGGGTGGATTTATTACTGTTTTGAATTTAGTCCTAGTGGAGATCCTTACTGTAGGACATAATTCTTTCCTAAAGGTTGGCATTCGGCTGAGACTGAATTCCTGATAGGCTGAGTGAAGTCTCTCAACTAAAGGTAGACTGGAACACTGATACGCTCCAGAACTGGTTGACCTCTGGTATCTCCAGTTTTGTTTATATGCACCCTTTTTTCAGAAAAGCACCATAGTGATTATTCCATGAAGTGTTCTGGGACATGCACTCCTGTCTTCTTAAATAGACTTATCTGACAATTCCATTCAGTGAAGCAAAACTGGAACTCCTTTTGTGGACACCTCATCTTCTTAATATACCTATGCTCACCTCAGGCTTCACTTCCCTGCTTCTTACCAGTAAAGTTCACCCAGGCAGAAGGTCAGGGTGATCAAGGAAGAATCGAGCAATGGCTGTTGTTTTTCTTCTTTCAAGTAAAATAATACTATGCTGCTTGTTGTTTGAAACAACAGTGCTTGACTTCATACATTTTTCTGGTATTATAACTTTTTGCTTCTCATGGTAAAGAAAATTCAGTATTAACTGTTCTGTTGGTTGAAAGTAAAAGTTAAGAATGTTTAAGCAATTTACGACAAAGGGCACTGATGATTTGGTAATGTGAAAACTGTATCTTTGGATGTAACATACTTTAAATACATGTCTATTGATAAGAGAACACTAAATATCCCTAATTCCAATATAAGCAGATTAAGGAAAAGGAATAATTTACTACAACTCTGATTCATTGAAGCAAAATTGTAAAGTACTAAACTAAAACTTCCCTTGATGCTTTTATTTCTTTATTAGTTAGAAGCTGCACAGCTGTTGCATGTGCTTCCTTTTAGCTTAGGTAGGAAATGCTACATACATTTTGTTTCATTTAGCCAGCAGCATGTTTCAAGCAGAAAAGGTGTATAATGTCACCTTGTCTACACAGAATCACATGGATTATATATATGCAAAAAGGGTTCCTCGGGTTTGTACTACTGTTGTAAACTTTGATTTATTCAGAGTGATATTAGTGCTTAAGCACTAATGCATTCCATTTGCAACATACTGCCTTTTAAACCTCAAATGGATGTTCCACTTATCCATCAAACCATTAGCGATGTTATTCTCCTTTACTACTCTTGCACATGGGCTGCTACCCTTCAAATACGTGCTGTTTTTGAATTACATTAGAATACTTACGGATGGGTTATTAAGATTTATTCTCATTTTTAATAGGCAGTGTATTAGCTTAGATTTATTTATAAATATAAATCCTTTATTGAATTAATTTATTTCTAACTGGTAAATTATAATTACTGATGTTTTTAAAGAAACAAAACTAAAGAAGCAGTATGATTAATCACTTAACTGATGACTGCTGTGGAACTCAAAAGGCAATTTTAATACTTCATTCTAAAGATATGTGGGTAGAATTTTAGGAATTGAGGGGACTTAGAGACTTTGAATGAGTGATGCATGAAGATTAGATTTCCTTGTTTTGATTCTGTCATAGGAACACTGAAAAGAAAAAAAAAAGTTCTATTTTAGGAGGTCCTTCACATCCCTTGTAACTTGTATTCCTAGGTATTTTATTTGCTTTGTAGCAATTGTGAATGGGAGTTCACTCATGATTTGGCTCTCTGTTTGTCTACTATTGCAGTATAGGAATGCTTGTGACTTTTGCATGTTGATTTTGTATCCTGAGACTTTGCTGAAGTTGCTTATCAGCTTAAGGAGATTTTGGGCTGAGATGATAGGGTCTTCTAAATATACGATTATGTCATCTGTAAACAGAGACAACACTGCCCAAGGAATTGAGAGACGACCAACAAACAAATGGAAAGATATTCCATGCACATGGATAGGAAGAATCAATATAGTGAAAATGGCCATACTGCCCAAAGTATTTATAGATTTAATGTTATCCCCTTCAAGCTACCATTGACTTTCTTCACAGAATTAGAAAGAACTACTTTAAGTTTCATAGAGAAACAAAAAAGAGCCCATGTAGTCCTTAAAATCCTAAGCAAAAAGAACAAAGCTGGAGGCATCACACACCTGACTTTATTTTATAAGCCTACAGTAATCAAAAGAACATGGTAATGGTACCAAAACAGACATACATACCAATGGAACAGAAAAATGGCCTCAAAGATCACAACCATGTGATCTTTGACAAAGCTGACAAAAATAAGCAGTGGGGAAAGCATTCCCTGTTTAATAAATGGTGTTGGGAAAACTGGCTAGCCATATGCAGAAAACTGAAACTGGAACTGTTCATTACACCTTATACAAAAATTAACTCAAGATGGATTAAAGACTTAAACGTAAGACCTAAAACCATAAAAACCCTAGAAGAAAACCTAGGCAGTATCATTCAGGACATAGGCATATGCAAAGACTTCATGACTAAAACACCAAAAGCAAAAGCAACAAAAGCCAAAAATTGACAAATTGGATCTAATTAAACTAAAGATCTTCTGTGCAGCAAAATAAACTATCAGAGTGAATAGGCAACCTACAGAATGGGAAAAAAATTTTGCAATCTACCCATGTGACAAAGGGCTAGTATTCAGAATCTACAAAGAACTAAAACAGATTTACAAGAAAAAAACAAACCCATCTAAAAGTGGGCAAAGGATATGAACGGACACTTCTCAAGACATTTATGCAGCCAGCAAACATGGAAAAAAGCTCATCATCACTGGTAATTAGAGAAATGCAAATAGAAACCTCATTGAGATACCATCTCATGCCAATTAGTATGCTGATCATTAAAAGTCAAGAAACAACAGATGCTGGAGAAGATGTGGAGAAATAGGAACAGTTTTACACTATTGGTGGGAGTTTAAATTAGTTCAGCCATTGTGGAGGACAGTGTAGTAATTCTTCAAGGATCTAGAACCAGAAATAGTATTTGATCCAGCAATCCCATTACTGGGTATATACTCCAAAAATTAGAAATCATTCCACTATAAAGACATATGAACATGTATGTTTATTGCAGAACTGTTCACAATAGTAAAGACTTGGAACCAACCCAAATGCCCTTCAATGATAGACTGGATAAAGAAAATATGGCACATACACACCATGGAATACTATGTAGCCATAAAAAGGAATGCACTTATGTCCTTTGCAGGGACACGGATAAAGCTGGAAACCATCACAGCAAACTAACACAAGAACAGAAAACCAAACACCCCATGTTTTCACTCACAAGTGAGAGCTGAACAATGAAAACATACGGATACAGGGAGGGAAACATCACACCACTGGGGCCCATCAGGGGATGGGGAACTAGGGGAGGGCTAGAATTAGGAGAAATACCTAATGTAGATGACAGGTTAATAGGTGTAGGAAACCACCATGACATGTGTATACTTTCGTAACAAACCTGCACGTTCTGCACATGTGCCTCAGAACTTAAAGTATAATAAAAAAAAAAAAAGATAAGTTACAGCTGTTTGCTGCCTCCTGTTGAAGTCATTCTGTATCAGCTCTTATAGTATTTTATTTCTCGAAGTATATGTGAAGAACATTGTGGCTGATAATTTATGGTGTTGACATTTGTGAATAAGTTAGTAGAGTTAAGGTTATTCCTATAATAACAGTTTCAGTCACTTGTATTCCCACATGAATTTGTAAATTGTAAAGAAGGAAAAAATTAGAGTTTGTGGCCCAAGATGATCCATAATTCTCAGACTGTCTTGTACAGCTGTACAGCACATATCCTATATGTGCCATCAATTATGTGTCTCAGCAGATAAGTAAATATTTAAGTAGAAATGTTCCATGGTGTGATCTTTGTAGCTAGGAATAATCTTACTTACTTTTGGATCCCTAGGGCTTGGCACATGGTCATTTAATTCTTTTTTTCAATGAATGATAGTATATAAATAAATTAATATAAATACATTGAGAACTTCTGACTTTGTATTGGATGGTAATTGTTGTATGTATTTTCTCGATTTATAGTCTAAAAAGTAATCTGGATCAGGAAGGAATATTCTATATTGGCCTCTATCTTGAAACCTATCTACCCATGATTCCCTGTTATTGACTAATTTTACAATGAAATAGCCTTTGAGGGATCTTGTACATCTACAACTAATCCATCCATACCCAGTGGGGTGCTCAGCAACAACTATTAGCTATCTGCTAAAAATGGCTAATAGCATATATCACATCATCAATATCCTAATGGCATGAGTGATAGACATACTGTCTATAAAATATGCTTTTTAAAAATGCAAAACCTGAGATAATGATGAGACGTGGATTGTTGATTTTAGATAAGTCATTGTATAGAAGCTCTTTTTTTATTGTACTTTAAGTTCTGGGGTACATGTGCAGATCTTGCAGGATTGTTGCATAGGTACACACATGCCATGATGGTTTGCTGCCTCCATCCCGCTGTCACCTACATTAGGCGTTTCTACCAGTGTTATCTCCCCAACCCTGCAACAGACCCCAGTGTGTGATGTTACCCTCTCTGTGCCCATGTGTTCTCACTGTTCAACACCTGCCTATGAGTAAGAACATGGGGTGTTTGGTTTTCTGTTCTTGCGTCAGTTTGCTGAGAATGATGGTTTCCAGATTCATCCATATCCCTACAAAGGACATGAACTCATCCTTTTTTATGGCTGCATAGTATTCTATGATGTATATGTGCCACATTTTCTTTATCCAGTCTATCATTGATGGACATTTGGGTTGGTTCCAGGTCTTTGCTATTGTAAAGAGTGCTGCAGTGAACATACATGTGCATGTGTCTTTATAATAGAACAATTTATAATCCTTTGGGTACATACCCAGTAATGGAATTACTGGATCAAATGTTATTTCTATTTCTATATCCTGAGAAATTGCCACACTGTCTTCCACAATGGTTGCACTAATTTACACTCCCAACCGTGTAAAAGTGTTCCTATTTCTCCACATCCCCTCCAGCATCTGTTGTCTCCGATTTTTGTTTGTCTGTTTGTTTGTTTGTTTTTTAGAGACAGGGTTTCACCATGTTGGCCAGGATGGTCTCTATCTCTTGACCTTGTGATCTGCCCGCCTCGGGCTCCCAAGATGCTGAGATTACAGGCATGAGCCACCACGCCTGGCCTTGTCTCCAGATTTTTTAATGATCACTATTCTAACTGGCTTGTGATGGTATCTCAATGTGGTTTTGATTTGCATTTCTCTAATGACCAGTGATGATGAGCATTTTTTCATATGTTTGTTGGTCTCATAAATGTGTTCTTTAGAAAAGTGTCTGTTCATATCATTCGCCCACTTTTGAATGGAGTTGTTTTTTCTCTTGTAAATCTGCTTTAGTTCTTTGTAGATTCTAGATATTAGCCCTTTGTCAAATGGGTAGATTGCAAAAAATTTTTTCCCATTCTGTTGATTGCTGGTTCACTCTAATGATTGTTTCTTTAGCTGTGCAGACACTCTTAAGTTTAATTAGATCCCATTTGTCTCTTTTGGCTTTTGTTGCCAATGCTTTTGGTGTTTTAGTCATGAAGTCCTTGCCTATGCATATGTCCTGATGAAACCAATGAAAATGAAGACACAACATACCACAATCTCTGGGACACATTTAAAGCAATGTCTAGAGGGAAATTTATAGCAGTCAATGTGCCCATGAGAAGTGAGGAAAGATCTAAAATTGACACTATTTTGTCAAAATTGAAAGAGCTAGAGGAGCAAGATCAAAAAAATTCAAAAGCTAGCAGAAGACCAGAAATAACTAAGATCAGAGCAGAACTGACGGAGATGGAGACACAAGAAGCCCTTCAAAAAATCAGTAAATACAGGAGCTGGTTTTTTGAAAAGATCAACAAAATAGACCGCTAGCCAGACTAACTCAGAAAAGAGAGAAGAATACATGCAGTAAAAAATGATAAAGGGGATATCACCACTGATTCCACAGAAATAAAAAGTAGCCTCAGAGATTACTATAAATAACTGTATGCACATAAACCAGTAAACCTGGAAGAAATGGATAAACTTCTGGACACTTACACCCTCCCAAGACTAAACCAGGAATAAGTTGAAACTCTGAATAGACCAGTAACAAGGTCTGAAGTTGAGGCAGCAATGAGTAGCCTACCAACCAAAAAAAGTCCAGGCTCATACAGATTCACAGCCGAATTCTACCAGACATACAAAGAGGAGGTGGTACCATTCCTTCTGAAACTATTCCATGCAATACAAAAAGAGGGAATCCTCCCTAACTCATTTTATGACAGGCTCTTGTTTTAAAAAAAAAAAAAAGTCTTGTGATCTGTAAAACAACTGATTGCTTTTGGTCATCTAGCAAATGGCACAGGTATTTTGGTAACTTTAGAAGGAAGTTGAAACAAATTTTGTTTATATACCCACTGTAAATCTGAACTGTATGATTCTGATTTCATAAAAAATACTATTCTGTTAATGATTTCCATATTTTTCAGGCTGCACATGGGTTACGGACACTTAATTGGTAATTTATCTTAACACATTTATCTGAGTTTGTGTTGGTATAAAGGAATAACTGAGGCTGGGTAATTTATAAAGAAAAGAGGTTTCTTTGGCTCATGGTTCTGCAGGCTGTTGAAGGAGTATGGCCCCAGTATCTGCTTCTGATGAAGGCCTCAAGTTGCTTTCATTCATGGTGAAAGGGAAGCCAGCATTTGAAGAGATTACATGGCAAGAGAGAAAGCAAGCAGGAAAGGGGAGGTGCCAGGCTCCTTTCATAAACAAGCTATTAGGGGAACCCTTATTGGAATGAATCTAGTTAGAACTCACTCGGTACACCCTCCAGCGTGTTAAGCTATTCATGAAGGATACACTGCTATGACCCAAACATTTCCCATTAGGCCCCATTTCCAACACTGGAGATCAAGTTTCAACATGAGGTTTGGAGGGGGAAAACATACAACCTGTAACACTGCTTTCAATTTATGTGCATTAAACTTTCGTTTAACTTTGTATATTTGTTGTTACTAATGTGATTCACTGTATCTCCGGCTTACAAAAAGGTCTCAATTTCTCAAAAGTAAATAATGAGTTTGTAAACCATGCTGAATTTTTCAGTGGCAGTGGAAAAGTCTGTAAAACTTTGACCATATGCCAAATTGTGCATTAGGTAGAGAAGCTTCCCTAATTTTTGTGTGTATATATTTGAGAAATGAGAAGAGTAAAGCACTTGAATTGACTCACTTTAAGTTTTAGATGAGTCATCACCATGATATTCTTAGAAGTCTTTCAAGAAAGATGGGGTTGAGAGGGAAGAGTGGCCACTGAAAACAGGGCACAGGATAATCAAAAGTAGCCACTGAAGAAAACTGAGACTCTCAGGAGAATTTAGAAAGGAATCAATTTAGAAAGGTGACCAGTGACGATATAGAACAGTAAGGACTCTCTATTGCTGAGTTCTGAAGAAGGCATGGAATGAACAAGTGAGAAAATGTTTGCTAAAGTTTCAGAGAATTATAGATTAATGACAGACATAAATCGTTTGAAACATATGGAAAAGAAATGTTTTAAATAACTAAAGAGTAGAAAGACAATTCAGTATGCTAATCACATTTTGTCCAAGGGTTTCTTCTAATTTCATAAAGACTTTATTTTGGGAATTAAATTTTCATAGTAAACTTTATTTTAAAAGTAAAAAAAACTAATTTTCAAAATTTGACTCTATTAGTTCCAAAATTTAAAATGGAAAGAACATTAAAATGTCTTTTCAAAATCAAAGACTAGTTCAAATTCTCTTACTCAAACATACCAATTTCTAGGCAAAGTAACTAAATCTCTAAAATTTATCCAGAAAAAGAGTTACACCAGACTAAACTTGGCTTCTTTTTCAAGTCCTGTCATTCATTATAGAGTAAAAGTTGTGTAATATATGCTTTGCCATGAAAAGTCACATTTATTCTAAGTCATTTCTATTTATGTGAGTGGAACCATTACTTAAAAATAGTTCGTCATATAAATCCCTTCATAATTGTTAATGATCAGTTAAAAGAGAAAGATTTTACATGTAACTGGAAAGAATATGCCTGCTAGAAATGGTTCAGATGTAAAAGGAAAGCTAATTTCTTCAGTAAAACATCCCAGTTTGTTGCTTTGTACTATTAAGACTTGGCCTTTACAAAGATTAAGAGACAATATGATTCACTTTAAAAAGCCTTGGTCTAGTAATTAGAAAATAGGTTCAATAAAGAGCTTTGACACCCACTAGCTAATTTCCTTGGGCAATTCACTCACTCTGGGTTTTCATCTTCTAAAACAGAGCTACTAAAGTGGAATAAACATGTAAGATGATGATGATGATGATCCTAAGGATTTTTCTGTACAAATACATTGGCATCAGTACTGGCATGGAGGGAGGGGTAAAATGAGAAATTTCCTTAACGCTTTGTAGAAACTTTGCATATTTGGGGTACCTTACAGGAGTCAAAGATGAAAGATCCAGCTCAGAGGAGCAGTGTTTTAGATAGTCTCCCTCTAAATCCAGTTTGATGAAGAGAAAGACTGTCAGGAGTAGCCACTCCCTTTTCCAGAACAGGGAAATGAGCAAGGAAATGAAGGGAACTGCAGGTCTGCACAGCCTTGTCGGAAATTGTAAGTCTGTAAATGATATCGATGGCTTTAGTTTGTGACTGGGGAGCTGTTCTACTCAGCTCATGCAGATATGCCCACACTGAACAGAGGACGACGACCATATGTTAGCTCCTTTTTCCTAACTGAATTGTTTCCAAGGCTTACTACCTTGGGATGTTGGGTCAGTTTTGTAGAGTTCAATGATTATTCAACCCTCCGGGAATTATAAACACTTGAAGTCCTTAATGTCTTAGGGCCAATAAAGGTATCTGCAAATTTCCCTTCTGCCTCCAAACTGAACAGCTTTTCTGTAGGAAAAAATATCTTTTTCTTTATTCATCTGACTTTGATTTACTCTTTTACTGTTTGATGTTTTTCAAAGTTTTTGGAAAAATAGCCTGAAATTGACATTTACACAAGTCTTTCAGTTTGGCATGCTGCCAAATTCAATTTAATAATCAGTTCTCCTTGTTCTCTGTGTAGCATTTGGCACTGATTATCTTTTCTCTCCTGAAATTTGTTCCTTTTCACTTCGAACATATTGTGCTTCCTGTTACTCTCCAACCTCTTTGAAGCTTCTAGTCTCTTCCTTGTTTATTAAATCTTGGCAGTCCTCATTTATCTGAGGTTTTTTCCCTAGATTTATCTGAGGTTTTTTCTCAGCTTTTATTTACATATTTCAACTATAACCTCTTTAAAAATGACTGCTAAGTATATGTATCAAGTTTTCTTTGGATGAGTGATAATTGAATAATTAAAAATTAAATATATTTTGAAAATGATTTGAAACTTGACTAGAGAGTTACTGCTTATCATAACCGTGACCTGAAAGTAGCAACATTTTACTTTAAAACTTCATAGCATCTTCTTTACGACGAGTGTGTGGTTTTTTTTTTTTTTGCAGCACAGAAATGTCCTTATTCTGAGTGTTATACTAAAATGTTTGTGATTATTAAATAGTACATAAACATGAAAATATAAAGATTAAAATATGAACAACTATGAAATGAAAATTTGATAATCTGATAGGCATTTCTAAAATCTTTATATGCATTGTGTAATTTATTTCTTATACTACAAATGAGATATTAATGTTAGTTTCAATTTATTTTTGCAAAGGTAAGAGAGGGTGCTTGCCTCAGTTCACATACCTCTTGAGAGGTAGTTATGGGATACAAACCTGGATTTATCTGACTTCAGAGTCCAACTTCTGGGTCTCTTCCTTGTCTTAGGGATAACAGTTATAAAAATTATGCATCTTATTTTCCAGTCTCTGTTCTACATGCTATGCCATTATCTCTCTTGAACAAAAGCACCTCCTCTGAATATATGAGGAGAAAAAGGGGTTGTCGTATAACCATTTTTGGCTCATCCCAATGGCTCATGCACATCCATGCTGTTCCTAACATCACTGTAGCCTGGGTCTTCCTTCATGGTAGCTGTCCTAAGCCCTATTGCCAATACAAGGCAGTCTTTTTAATACAAATTGAAGAAGGGAATTAAATAATAGCAGTAATAGTAAAAACAAAATCTTATAACTCGTAGTTACTATATATTAGAGTAAATTTTGCTGTGTTGTGTGCAGTTTAATATAAAACCTAACCCTTAGCTCTGCTTAAAATTAACTAACTCACTGTAAAATCTACCTTATCTGTTCTCCCCACTTTGTCAGCAAAGTTCCCAGCCATCTCAAGCCTCCTGTTTTTCTTGTTGACCAGCTGAAAGGCCACAGGGCAAGAAAACACCCAAATAATGTACAATGCGTTTCTCAAAATGCTGTTTTTGAAACGTAACATACATCACAAGACATGTTACAAATTAACTGTTTTTTGTTGTTGTCATTTTTTTTTTTCTGGCTTCTGTAAACCTGTTAGCTGCTATGTCATCCTGGATGTATAAAAAGTACCCCGTTTTCTTTCTCCTTTGCTCAGCTTTGGGATACTAATTGTTGAGCCAGTGGCAACCTTAATAAAATCCTCCTGTTTCACCCATTGGTCTCTCTGGTCTGCTGAATATTCTGCAACAGAGGCATTCCCTTCCCTCTGCAAGGGCCTTGGAAGATGAAATGGATATGAGGCACCCACATTCTTCTTTTCTGCTTGATTCCTTCACTCCCATGCTACCATTACTAAAGAATGGAAAGGCATGTTAAGTTTTACTGAGGAGCTGGAGGTAATGAAAGGAAATACTACATTTAAAACTGCTAGCTATGACTGTTTCCTTATTATAATGTCAGGTCACAGGAAGTTTAAACCCCTCTGAGAGAAATTTTCTTGTAGATTCATCTCAGTTTATAGCCATGCTGTTCTACCGGTAGGCTTTTCCTCCTCTTAAAGAGGACCTTCTTCCTTAAGACTCTGAGTCTCTACTCGCTCCCCACTTTGGGTAACCCTACCTTTTACCCACAGTAATGTGGCCATATGATCTGGTCTCTTTTCCCAATTTATGCCTGATGCCTAGGTTATCTAGGAGAGTCAGTACGCACCTGAGAGTATGTACCCTAAGCATTACTTATTCAGTGTAAATAATGCTATAGGAAACTTCAGCAGGACAGGTCAAGCGAGACTTTTGCACTTCAAGTACAACAAAACAGTCTCATTTTAGGGTTTGGCATCCTAATTCCAATTTGGGTGAGTGCTGTTGTTTTAATAATGCACCCAAAGTTGATGTGTTGGAAGCTTAATCCCCAGTACAATTTTGTTGAGAAGTGGGGCCCTTGAAATGTAATAGGTTGTTAGAGCTATTGAACGAATTAATGCTGTTATTGCAAAAATGGTTTATCACCAGAGTGGGTTCCTGATGAATGGATGGGTTCCCCGCACCCCCCGCACCCCCCACCGCCACCACACACACTCTTGCCCTTTTGTCTTCCTCCATGGAATGACACAGTAAGAAGGCTGTCAGCAAGATGCCAGCCACTTGGGCTTGGATTTTCCAGGCTCCAGACTGTCAGAAATAAATCTTCATTCCTTATGAATTAACCAGTCCTGCATACTCTGTTATAGCAATAGTAAACAGACTAAGGCAGCCCCCAAGCGCGCTCCCTACTTGTGTGAGATGCAAACATATCTCTTCACTTCTTGTAGTCTTTGAGTAACCATTGAATAAAACACAGATATTCACATACACCTCCCACAGATAAGCATTAAATCTTAGAAACAGCACAGTGTAATTTCATTCAATGTTTTTCTTCACTTGTTGTGAAAAATGAGCTGCCAGAATAGAATTACTGTGAGCAATAACAAAAAAGGAGTATAAAGATTTGTAACAAGGAGGAACTACTTACGCATAAATTCTTCTGTAGAACCCGATATGGTTAACAATAGAACATCATCATCTACCATCTAATTAGAGAAATAGGAAATAAAGGATAATGATGCCATAGTAATTCTTTGGGAATAAATTATTTCTAATGACTTTTCTTTTTTTGTAATGCTTTCTGAATGATTGCTGGTATTGGCTTTTATTTCAAAATATATGTTTCATATAAAATACATATTTTACAATTCCTAGTTTCAGGTGATTATTAAAATAAAAAATAATTTTATTTAACTGTTTTGCAAGTAAGAGAAATTTCTATTGATACTAATTAATGAAGAGAAATGATTTGATGAGTGAATATAAATAGATAGCAAATTGTGGTAAAAGGCAGGGGAGATACATTATCCTTCTTTTCAAGGAAAACGCCCTGTCACATCATGTTCACGAGACTCTTACTTTATTCATCATGGTCTACATCTTGTGGATTATTTCTGGGTATGTTTTGTTTTATTTTAACATAGCCTTCTTGAGGTCAGAGACAGAAATAATGTGCTGCATTTTAAGGTATTTGGTAAATATTTGGTTCTTCGTTAACTTTTTTATTACGCACCAGGTTATGCTGAAGGCATTTAGAGTGTTAAAAAAAAAAAAAGAAAAAGACAAGATAGCCATATTAAAATAAATGAAAAATAAACAGGTGAAATTAATTAAATTTTATTATTTCAATGATCTCTTTCTTATACCCAGAATTACCCAAAATATTATTCCAAATGTGATCAATACAAAATTATTATATTTACATTGGTTTATACCAAGTTTTCAAAATCCAGTGTATATTTTACAGTTAAAGCATGTATCAGTTGGGACTAATACACTGAGACACAGGGTTCAGGTAGAGTTGGTAGAGGCTGATGGGGGTGAAGAAGACACTCAGGATCTGTGCTGTCCAATACAACAGTCCTTAGCCACATGTAGCTGTGAGCATTTGAGATGTGTTTAGTTCAAGTTGTTAATGGCTATTGAGATATGGCCATATCAATTATATTTTGAAATGTCTTTTGCATATAAGAAGCATATTTTGAAACCAAATAATTGACTTTAGTAATTTATTTTAGCTCATTTTAATATTGCTACTAGACGATTTTAAAACTTGAAATTTAAAATTACTTGTGTGGCTTGCATTTGTGACTCATATTTCTGCCAGACAATGCTCCTCTGTATTTTCTTTTTCTGGAGTTGACTTTATAGAAAAAAAAAAACCTCTTACCTTAAAAAACAGCTTATACATATTGAAAAACTTGCATCTTAGCAATGACAAATATTTTGTCCCTCTACATTTACTCAGTCTTATTCATAGAATGAAGAAATGCTTATTTCTTAGCTTTTAAGTCAAATATAGGCACCAACTGGTCTTGGAAGTCTCGGTAGCTAGGGAAATCATAGTTAACAGAATCAGAGAAAAGCCTCCCAATAAATGTGACTATGAAACAGTTCACGTGACACAAATATTCTTTAGGAAAATTAAAAATGTTGTACTCTTAAAATGTTTTGTTTTCCAATAGTTTTAAAATGTATTTGTTTATCTACTTTGTTTTTTAAAGACTGACCATTTAGTTTTACTTTTAAAACCAGTAGACATACTAAGTGATGCTGCAGACACATGGTCACCACTATAAACTTCAACCGTTTATTTTCCCAACTCACTGAAGTAGTGCAAGAAAACTATTTTTGAGCACCGAGCTGAAATGAATTTTATAAAACCTACCTATGTTCTTCTGTGACATATCATTTAAACTGTTTTCGTGTTAGAAGGTCTTTTCTTCAGTTTCTTACGACAGACCTTTCATAACCTTACATAAATTTATGACTAAAGATAATTTATCAGTTTGATTGTTGAATTTCTGCTTTTATTTGACTAGATTAAGTGCTATCATTCCTTTTGAATAATAACTGATTTGCTAGACATGTTTTATTCATTTTCTTGCAATTAAGGTGTTTCGTAAATACAATCAGATAATAATTATGATATAATTATATCAATAAACAGAAACTTTATGTAAGGTATCAATATGTTTTTTTAAACATACCTGTATAGCCACAAAGTCCTTCTTGTTTTTAGACCTTCATTCCTATAGTAATATTTCCCAACGAGGGAGATACCAGCACTTGGGGCAGAGCAATTTATGATTTTGTTGTACTTTCTTACACATTGCAGGACTGTTAGCCTCTCCTGTTTCTACTCATTAAATGACAGTGGCAAGTATCCAATCACCCTCCCTCTCACTCAGTAAGACAACTCCAATCCCCTATAACACCGCCATACATTTCCCAATACCCGCTGGTCAGTACCATTCCAATAAACAACCCTTCGTAAAATTTTTGTCACCATTTCTTTCGTGGCCTTTAATCTATAGTTTACCTGGTAAAATACTACTAATCATCGTAAAATACTATGCCTTACTCTGAAATACTACGAAAATGCTGTGATAAACTGTGTCTTTCACTTTACCTACGTTTATTGTACACTGGCTGGGTCCCAGGCACTCTTCTAAGTGCTTTACCTGAAATAACTTGTTTATCCCTCACAGCAGTGCTATAACTTACTACTATTTTCTTTATTTGATAGATGAGAAAACTGGAGGCAAAAGATTTAAGTAATTTGTCCAATGTAACCAACTAGAAAGTAGCAGGGCCTCAGTTAAGTCAGGATAACTGGATCCAGAGTCTGAGATTTTAAACACCCTCTTTTACTTATATATTCTTAAAATTAAGAATTAAGAAAGAAAAGTCTGAGCCCTATTATCTTTCTTTAAGATTCTACTAGAAATTTTACTTATACATAGTTTTTAATATGGGGATCATATATCGTGTTAACTTTTAATCTTACAAAACAGAGTGCAAAGCACAAAATTGATAGAAATGCCTCATTTCTAAAAATCAGATTCCAATATTTGTTATGTTGTCCCCATCTCTCCATTCTAAATCCTGTACCAAGTCCCACTTACACGTTCATGGTGGGGGTAACACGCTGTAAGTAACATGTTATAAATATGTCTCTTTCCATATAATGCGGAAGAAAAAAGATCACTTTTTAAAGCTGCCATCTACAGTCAATGCAAAAATTACAGTCAGTGCAAAAGTTGCAAGTCATTTTCTTATGTATTCATTTTTTCTTTTCATTGTTTTATATTTTAACAAAAAGGCCTTTCCATATCCTCGGCTATCTCTAAAGTATAGTGTAATTTCAAATGACCTAGAACAGAACCTAATATATAATTGTGTATGAAATATAACTACAGTTTGTGTTTTGTTAGGCAAATTTACTAAGCTTGCATTTAAATGAAATGCATTGACTTGTGTTGTAAAATAAAGCTCATCTGAATTTGTAAAGCAAAACATATGCATGAATTTAAAAATCTATATCCATGAGGCTGGGCACGGTGGCTCACACCTTGTAAGCTTAGCACTTTGGGAGGCCAAGGCAGGTGGATCACCTGAGGTCAGGAGTTCAAGACCAGCCTGACCAACATGATGAAACCCCTTCTCTACTGAAAATACAAAAATTAGCCAGGTCTGGTGTGGGAAGATACCTGTAATCCCAGCTACTTGGGAGGCTGAGGTAAGAGAATTGCTTGAACCTGGGAGGTGGAGGTTGCCGTGAGCCAAGATTGTGCCACTGCATTCCAGTCTGGGTGACAAAATGAGGCTCTGTCTCAAAGAAATAAATAACATAAAATTATAACTGGGTTTTTTGGGGTGTGGGTGAAGCACACCTCCTCCCAGAGAATGTTGTCGGTTCTTGGTCTCTGTCCTCTTAAGGCTAAGAGAAGGGACCACTGCAGGTGCATGGTAAGCTCGTAAAAGTAAATATAAGACCTAAGAAGTGTTGCAGAAAGGTGATTTTATTTAAGTAGAGAAAAGAGAAGAAAAGGAGAAAAAGAGAAAGACTCCCACAAAGAGTCTGGAAGGGGATTCCAGACGGGAAAGAGAGCTCCCACTATGTGGAAAGGGATCCCAGAGAGCTAGAAATCTGGTGTGGGTGAAGGAGCAGGGGAATTTATCCTGGGAGAAATCCCCACCTTCCCAAGTTCCTCTGGCCAATGAAAGGAGTTCCTTTAAACTTCCGCTGGGGTGACTGACTCTTAGTTTCTTCCTGCACCCACGAAATTCAAACATAAACTGTTAAATCTCCCTTACGGAGAGAGACAGGAGGGGGCATGGAGCTGGGAAATTCTTGCCCTTAAAACTATGCCCCCTTGTGGACCCAGTAAGAGAATGCATTCCCTCAAAATCTGTATTCATGAATTTACTATCTGTATCAATGGAATCAAAATTAGGATGTCTCTACCTAAGCAAGAACAGTAACTGTGTACAAAGTGGCCCTATAAATCAGACAATGATAAGAATCTAAGTAAATGACAGAGTTTCTTTATTTTTCAGAAACATAATTATGAAATTATTTTTTATTTAATCTACATAGCTGCTATTAGTTGCATTGCATCATATCTACGTGAACTATCATGTGAGAACTTTTCTTTGCCATTTGTATGTGGAAGAATTTCCTTTATCCTCAGATGATTGTACAATTCTTCCTCTTTGTTAGTAAGAGTGATGTAATTTAACAACTTCTTTTTACCCAGGCTGACAGGAAGCACTGGACAAAATACGAATTATTCAAAGTGATCATGTTTATCTTAACTACATATGCGTTCACTGTATGTTCCATTTTTAAGTCACTTCAAAACATTTTTAGGAAAACACACAAGTTCAATAATAGATATTTACAGGGACCCAGCAGGATTTCTTACCAAAAAGAAAGAGAAAGGGGGAAAGTGGGGGGGGGGAGGGGAGGGCAGGGGGGATGGTGTTGGAGAGAAGGGAGGGAGGGAGAAAGGAATCAAGGAAGGAAGGCTGGATGAATGGACCTTCCAAAAATGTTAACATCACTAAAATTTGGTGAGGTAGACTTTACATATGTGAAAAAAACCTAATACATTAACTATGTCTTCTCCACCAATGTGTCTAACCAATCTATTCCTTCACCCATTAGCAGAGAAGAGTTCCTCTAGAAATGTGCTCATCCAGTGTTAATGAAGAAAAGCTGACTTGCTCTTAACTGAAGGGAAAGCAATTATCATTTAGTTCAGTGAATCAGCTACTGTTACTCCCCACCTTCACCTCTATCAGCAACAAATCAAAATGTAATGCATGTTAAAGGCATCGGCAACAGATTTGTTTTTGAATATAGAATTGTTAAATCAAGCTCACTTTTAATATCTTCCTGTGAAATGACAGACTATGTCCTCTGGAATGATTTATAAGAATGATTAAGTCTCTATTGAAAAATCTCCCCAATGTTTAAATAACTGTCAACATTGAAATAACAGAAAAGCAAGTGCTGACACTACTTAAAAAATAAGTAAATTTGTGAGTCTAAAAAGAAATTTAAAGTATTTCCACATTTAAAATACTTGCATTGTTCTTTTCTTTCACTTGTTTCGAAAGGTAAGTAGAATCTATTCCTCACAAATATTATGTTCATAATAAGAACAATGAGTTTTGTAGCCAATTAAAATACATGATCATACTAAAACAAATTTTCAACTTGAATGTGACATTGCAGTAAAAATTCAGTGCTCAATTAACCAGAAAATCTAATTAACCATACATCTTATTTCTACAGCATCCCACTTATTTTCACTTTTAATATTAAATGAATTTCATTACATTCTTTCTAGTAACTGCAGATAACTATGATAGTTTTTCTCAGTTTAAGAAATACTTTTCTAAAGCTTTAATTACTGTGATTTGTGCTAGATTCATGTGAAATTAAATAGTTTTTAATGTAATTATGGTTTTAAATTTTCAAACCTGTTTATGACTGTATGTCCTCTGACCATCCATACTCTTCCATAAACCTCATAGTAGGTGAGATAACACTGTTCCATAGTTTAATAAAACCTGTTAACATTTCTCATATTTAAATTTACTTGTTCCTTGATAGCTATTATCCATACACTCTGAATTTCTTAAGGGGAAGAACTATGTCTTTCAATTTACCTACCAGATCTCCAACCCTATTAGAGTACATGGTACATAGTGGCTGTTAAAAAATATTTATTGAAAAATTGAATTGAATCTGTTTAATGTATGAATTAATAAATGAAACTCTATTTTACAAGCAGTGAGTTTAAAACTTTAATAATAAAATTGTGTGTAATAGGAATACATTGCTTCTGGATGAACTTCTTAAACAGTTGGAAAATGTTTTTATTTGCTAGAGAAGACATCTAGGTAAAACGTCCTTTGAAAATGAGGCATATTTTGAAGTCCATGCATGATCTGGTACTGGAGTTGAAGTAAATTATATTTATAATATACTTTTAGCAATATATTTAATTATTGAGTCTGCTAATTACTAAGGCCTAGTCCTTTGATATTACTGTTACGAGCTTTATATTTTCATGTGTCACAGACATGGAACTGTTGGAATAAACAACAGGGTCATAGCATTTCAAGATTTTATGTTTCTAGTATTCCTGAGAGATTTTTAGTTCCCTTGCATGTATTTGTGAATTTTCTGAAGACTTTGTTTGTATTGTTAGAGAATTCCTGGAGTGTTGCTTCACCAGCTGGAAACCTCTGTGGCCAGTGGTACCTTTGTCCAAGTTTTGCTCAGGCCAACTGGGCCCTCTTGGCCTGGTAGACTGTACTTGGCTTATGCTACTGGTCTGAATCCCATGGCTACCAAGAGTGAGTGGAGCAGTGAAAGGTTTATGAGCGAGTATGGGGCTTGCTGACTGTGGTGGAGTGGGCAGCTCCAAAAACCAGCATGAGTGCCAGCTTTTTGCAAGGCTGTAGCTGGACTAGGTGTACCACAAGCAGCTTCCATAGCTGGCAACAAGGAACATAGTGGCACCCAGAAGCCTGGAGATGCCAGAAACCACAGAACCCCAAAGAGAGTGTCACAGACTTGTCTTGGGGAGCTCCTAGGTCTAGGCTCCCCAGAGGGCCACAACTCTTCTCTCCTTGTTGCCCACAGTGTGGTAAGCAAGGGCAGGGGCACATTTCAGCCTTGTTTGTGTTACAGCTCTTTCAGCCCTGCCATTTGGTGGGTCCTTCTAGTCCCTCACCCAGGAAGAATGAGGTATGCAGACAAGTGGGGGTGAGCAAGGTGGACAGGAGCTTTACTGAGTGTTAAGACAGCTCAGCGGAGAGTCTCAGTGGGTAGCTCCTCTCTGCAGCCAGGGTGTTCTGATGAGCCTTCAGGCTCTCAGCAGAGAAGAGACCCTGGAGTGGGTAGCTCCCCTCCAGAGCTGGTCAGTCTGTCATTGCAGCAGTTGCAGAGAGGAGACTGGAGGTGAGTAGCTCCTCTGCAGCTGGTCATCTCATCATCTCTCTGAGTGTGGTTGAGTTCAGGGTTTTTATGGGCATAAGAGGGGAGAAAGTTTATGATGATCATCCATGGGCAGCCAAGAGTGGGCCCAGAAAAAGCACCATAGATTTCTGCTCTAATCTGTGGGGCCAGTAATCTGGCCCTCAGGCTTCAGGCCTTCCCTGGCTTGAACGTGGGGCTTCAGCGGGGACCTGCTTCTTTACACTCAGGAACCTGTCTACTTCTTTCTGTTCATGGCATCCACGATGTTTCCTCTTGGCCAGCCTCTTGTGCTTATTGGTACCCAAAGTCCAGAGGGGACAAAGACAACAGGGGGCTGGCATCTCAGCACTGGCCTGAGTATGCACACACCCAGCCAGGTTGTGGCAGTGCCCTGGCTCAGCCTCAACTTTCCTTTTGGATCAGAGTGGGACCTAGGAGCAGGAAGAGGACAGGGTGTGGGAGCAGGCATTTCTGAGCCTGTGGGGGAAACGGGCACTCCTGGACCTCCAAGAGTGCAGAGATGCTGGGGAGCAGCTGTGGCTTGCACAGCTGCAGCTGTGACCAGGATGGTGGGACTCCTGCCTGCTCCCAGCCCCCAAGAGCACAGGGAGCCTAGGGGACCCTAAGGATCATGAAGCTCTACCATACCAACTCAGAAGGGGTCAAGGCTTCTGCCTGTTACACAGCTCCTGCAACAGCTAGTGTCATGGCAGCGGCAACTCTAGACCGGCCACAGCTGCCATCAGTATTGCAGATGATTGAGATTAAAAAAATCACCTAACAAATGGAAGCAGAGTAAGATGGCTGAGTAAAAGACTCCAGTTGTTCTCCCAGCAGGAACATTAAATTGAACAATGATTCACATAAGAAAGCACCTTTGTAAGAACCAAAAATCAGGTGAGCAGTTACAGAACCCGATTTTAATATCATGTAAAAGGAAGCAGCACTGAAGAAGATAAGACAATCTTGGGTTGCTGACACAACTTCGCTATGCTTTCTCAGTGGTTGCCTGCTGTGGAGAGAGAGTCTGTTTAAACTGGGGAGAGAAAGCACAATGATTATGGGAATTTGCATTGTAACTCCATGCTACCATGTTACAGCAGCGCAGGGAATAATTCAGCCAGTCCCACATAGGGAGCGTGAAGAAGAGTGATTCCTCTCTGATCTACATGCTCTTATTGTGTATTGGTCTGCATGATCCTTGCAGTCCCATAGAAGGAGCATGTAGACCAGAGGGGAATCGCCCGTTTCAGTGGTTAGAATCTGATTTCCGAAATTCTGTGGTATAAAGCACTTTGGGTTTCTAAATAAACTTGAAAGGCATTCTAGGACACAACAATTGCAATTCCTGGGTAAGCCCTGGTGCTGTGCTGGAGTCGGGGCAAGTGGACTTGGGGTGCATAGTACCTAGTGAGACACCAGCTAGGGTGACCAAGGGAGTAATGCTTGTGCTACCTTTTCCCCAACCCAAGACAGTGTAGTCCCCAGCTTCAGGAAAGAGTTCTTCCTTCTATTTGAGGAGAGGTGAAGGAAGAGGAAGGAGGACTTTGCTTTACAACTTGGGTACTGGCTCAGCCACAGGAGAACAGAGCACTAGGCAGAGATTGAGGCCCAGATCCCTAGCTCTCATTAATACACACTCTGGGCCAGAAGGGAATCTACTGCCTTAAAGGGAATGACCCAGTCCCGGCAGGATTCATCACCTGTGGACTACAGAGTACTTGGCTGCTTTGTGTCCATTCTTCTTGGAGCTGTTAAATAAACAATAATGGTCTCAGGCTGTTCTTACTGTAGGTCTTGGGTGAGACCTAGAGATACACTGGTTTTAGGTGTGATCCAGGGAGTTCCCATCTGTGGTGGCCATAAAGAGAGAGTCCTTCTTCTAAAGGAAAGGAGAGGGAAGAGTAAAGGAAATTTTGTCTTGCAGCTTGTGCACCAGCTAAGCCACGGTGGGATAGAGCAACAAGTAGGCTCCTGGGGTCCCCACTTCTAGGCGTTAGCTCATAGGTGTCACTTCTGGACCCAGTTCAGGCCAAAGGGAAGGTGACCACCTTGAAGGGTGAGTTCCTGGCCTGGAAGCATTCACAGCAAGTTGAAGAGCCTTGGGTATTGAGTGAACATCAGCCATAGCCAGGCACTAATCTCTGTGGGCCTCAGGCAGGGGTGGCCACAGGAAGAGACTTGGGCTATGAGACAAGGAGAGAGAAGAGTGGGAAAGACTTTGTCCTGTGGCTTGGGTGCCAGCTTAGCTGCAGTAGAATAGAGTATCCAGTGGATGTAAGATTCCTGCCTCCTGGTCCTGGCTCCTGGATGGCATTCCAGGACCTGCCCTGGGCCAATGGGGAGATTGCCTCTCGTAAAAGTAAGATACAAACCTGGAAGTTTGCCATATGCTGACTAAAGAGTTCTTGGGCCTTGAATAAACATAAGTGTTAGCCAGGCAGTGGTCACCATGAGCCTTGGGCAAGGCACATGCTGTGATGGTTTTAGGTCTAAGCCACCACAGTCCCAGTGGTGGTGGCCATAGGGGTGCTTGTGTCACCCTTCCCACTGCTCCAGGCAGGTCAGCATAGACAGGGACTCTGCTTGCTTGGGGGAAGGTCAGGGAAGAGAACAAGCATCTCTACCCAGTAATCGATGGAATTCTCCTGCATCTTTCCCAAGACCAACAAGCAGTACCTCCACAAGTTAGCAAAAGTCACATTATTAAAGGACTTGGGGTGCCTCCTAATGCACATGTGGCTGCAGCGACCAAAGATTTAGATTACAGAACTTATTGCCCTTTGAATACTTGGCAAACAGTTCCAAGAAGAATGGATAAAAGGCAGCCAAGACTGTGAAGACTACAATAAATACTTAACTCTTTAATGCCCAGACATTGACAAACATCTACCAGTATCAAGAGTATCCAGGAAAACTTGACCTCCACTGATGAATTAAATAAGGCACAAGTGACCAATTCTAGAGTGACTTTTTAGATACGTGAATTTTCAGATAGAGAATTCAAAATAACTGTTATGCAGCTCAGTGAAATTCAAGGTAACACAGAGAAGGAGTTCAGAATCCTCTTGGATAAAGTTACTAATGATTGAAGTAATTAAAAAGTAGAAATTCTGGAGATGAAGAATGCAATTGACATATTTAAGAACACACAGATTCTATCAATGGAAGAAAGAACTAGTGAACTTGAAGAAAGACTATTTGAAAATACACAGTCACAGCGGACAAAAGAAAAAAGAATAAGATAGAACAAAGCATGCCTAGAACAAACCTAAGAGGCACTGGCCTTAAAGAGGATGTAGAGAGAGATTGGGGTACAAAGTTTATTCTAAGGGATAATAGAACTGTTCAAACCTAGAGAATGATATCAATATTCAAATTCAGGAGGATTACAGAACACAACTAGACTTAACTCTCCAACAGACAACCTTGATGTGATTACGCTGTGTCCCCATCCAAATCTCATCTTGAATTGTAATTCTCATAATCTCCACATTTCATGGGAGGGACCTGGTGGAAGGTAATGGAATCATAAGGGCAGTTATCCCCATCCTGCTGTTCATGTGATAGTGAGTTCTCATGAGATCTTATGTTTTTTTTAATGGGCTTTCCTCCCTTTGGCTCATTCTTCTTGCTGCCACCGTGTGACAAAGCATGTGTTTACTTCCCCTTCTGCTATGAATGTAGTTTCCTGAGGCATCTCTAGCCATGCTGAACTGTGAGTGAATTAAACCTCTTTCTTTTATAAATTACCCAGACTTGGATATGTCTTTATTAGCAGCATAAGAATGAACTAACACAGTAAACTGGTATGAGGAGTGAGGTGCTGCTGCGGTAAAGATATCCACAAATGTGGAAGCAACTTTGCAGCTAGGTAATACGCAGTGGTTGGAACAGTTTGGAGGGCTCGGAAGAATACAGGCAAACGTAGGAAAGTTTGGAACTTCCTAGAGACTTGTTAAATGTCTTTGACCAAAAGGCTGATAATGATACGGACAATGAAATTCAGGCTGTGGTGGTCTCAGATGGAGATAAGGAACTTGTTGGGAACTGGAGTAAAGGTCACTCCTGCTATGCACAGAGCCTGGTGGCATTTTGCTGCAGCCCTAGAGATCTATGGATCTTTAAACTTGAGAGAGATGATGTAGGGTATCTGGCAGAAGGAATTTCTAAGCAGCAAAGCATTCAAGAGGTGGCAGAGCATAAAAGTCTAGATAATTTGCAGCCTGACAATGCAATAGAAAATAAAAAATCATTTTTGGGGGAAAAAATTCAAGCCTACTGCAGAAATTTGCATAAGTAACAAGGGGCTGAATGTTAATCACCAAGAAAATGCATTCAGGGCAGGTCAGAGACTTTTGCAGCAGCCCCTCGCATCACAGGCTGGGAGTTCTAGGAAGAAGAATAGTTTCCTGGGCTGGAGCCAGGACTTCCCTGTGGTGTGCAGCTTAGGGACTTGCTGCCCTGCATCCCAGCCATGGCTAAAAAAGGGTCAGCATATAGCTTGGACTCTGGCTTTGAAGGATGGAAGTCCCAAGCCTTGGCAGCTTTCACATGGTGATGAGTCTGCGGGTGCACAGAAATCAAAAATTGAGGTTTGGGAACCTCCACCTATATTTCAGAGAATGTATGGAAATGCCTGGATGTTCAGGCAAAAGTTTCCTGCAGGAGTGGTGCCCTTATGGAGAACCACTGATAGGGCAGCATGGAGAAGAAATGTGGGGTTGGAGCCCCCCGCATACAGAGTCCTCACTGGGACATTGCCTAGTGGAGCTGCGAGAAGAGGGCCATTATTCTCCAGACCCCAGAATGGTAGATCCGTCAACAGCTTGCACTGTGCATCTGGAAGAGCTGCAGGCACTCAATACCAGCCAGTGAAAGCACCCAGGAGGGGGCCTGTACCCTGCAAAGCCACAGAGATGGAGCTTCTCAAGGCCGTGGGAGCCCACCCTTTGTATCAGCATGACCTAGACGTGAGACATGGAGTCAAAGGAGATCATTTGGAACTTTAAAGTTCAATGAGTGTTTTATTGGATTTTGGACTTGCATGGGACCTGTAGCCCCTGCTTTTTTTGGCCAACTTCTCCCATTTGGAATGGGTGTATTCACTCAATTCCTATACCTCCACTGTATCTAGGAGGTAAATAACTTGCTTTTGATTTTATAGGCTCATAGAAGGAAGGGACCTGCCTTGTCTCAGATGAGATATTCGGCTTAGACTTTTGGGTTAATGCTGTAATGAGTTAAGACTTTGGAGGACTGTTGGGAAGCCGTGATGGTGTTTCGAAATGTGAAGGCATGAGATTTGGCAGAGACCGGTTGTGGAATTACATTGTTTGGCTGTGTACCCACCCAAATCTCATCTTGCATAGTAGCTCCCACAAACCCCATATGTTGTGGGAGGGACCTAGTGGGAGGTAATTGAATCGTGGGGGTGGTTACCCACATGCTGCTGTTCTTGTGATATTGAGTGAGCTCTCATGAGATCTCATGGTTTTATAAGGGGTTTCCCCCCCTTTTGCTGATTCTGTTCTCTGCTTCTGCTATGTGAAGAAAGGTGTTTTTGCTTTCCCTTCTGCCATGATGGTAAGTTTCCTGAGGCCTCCCCTGCCATGCTGAACTATTAGTCAATTTAATCTCTTTCCTTTATAAATTACTCAGTCTTGGGAATGTCTTTATTAGCAGCATGAGAACAGAGTAACGCATAACTCAAGGCATTTAATAATGCAACTGTCAAAGATCAAGGATAAGAAATCCTAAAAGCCTCAAGAAAAACAAACATACAACAAAGGAGCCCCAGTACATCAGGCAATACACATTTCTTTAGAAACATTACAGGCCAGGAGAGATGGCCTGATACATTTAAAGTGCAAAAGGGGGGGAAAAACTTATTATAGTATAGTACATCCAGCAAAAAATCTCCTTCACATGTGAAGGAGAAATAATGTCTTTCATAGATAAAACCTGAGGGATTTCAACACCACACCTGCCATACAGGGGTGTTTTTTAATATGAAAGAAAAGAGCATTCATAAGCAATAAAAATCATCTCCAGGTCCCAAACTAACTGGTAATAGTAAGGACACAGACAAACACAAGAGAAAATTATGTTGATAAAGATACTACTTTGAAAATTGCAGTTCATGTCATAGGGAGTTCAGTTGCCTGCAGGAAATGTTTTCTCAATCTTAAATTATATTTTAATTGAATTTTTCTTCATATGCAGTTTAATATGTGAAGTTAAATTTTAGTTAAGTTGTCACACATTTTTGATTGATTATAATTTAAAATGTGTAGTGCTAGGGTTATACCAATCCCTCGCATTAAATCCTGTATTTAAAAAATGGAGAAATGTAAGAGAACAAAACAAAACAACCAAGAAGAAACAAAACAAGCAATAAGAGACTAAACATGTTTTGAATTAGAGTAGGTGCTGTGGGCTGCTGATGAAACTTTGTATCTGATTTTGACCACTTTTGTTCTTGTCTCATTTTATAGAATTGCTACACAAGTAAATTATTTCTGATGAGGTTCATCTTGTATTTTTGGACTATTTTGGAACCTTGTAGCTTAAATTCATACTGAAGGCATTAGGAAATAGGTTCTTCAAGAGAAACATACTGTCAACATTAAGTATATAATACTGTAAAAGATTTTTAGCAATTTGGAACAAAGGCACTATAAAAATGCAAAGTACATTATTAATAATTTGTATTTGCCACAGTGCCTTTCTCTGGGGATCTTGTGAAGAACTTTGTTAAACTTTATAAATATATTCATTTTTATAGATAGTGGAAGCTGTAGTCTAACCCATTAGCGTGTCACATTTAATTAATGTGTAACTAGATTTGCACATCAAGAACCAGGACAAATAACTCTCTACAGAGTGATAATTTAACAGCAGTGTCATGACACTTCTCAGTAGAAAAAGAGATTCAGCATTATTTTATAATGCAACCTCCAGATTCATTGTGCTTATACTTGCCTCATCTTTCTCATTCTAATTTAGGCAAATTTAGGCCACTGTCAGGGTTTCATAATTTCCAGGGACTGGATACCAGAGAAATATTCTTGGAGGTGGAATTTATAGAGATTATTTTATCGTTTCCTCCTTTTTTCTTTCTCTAACAAACTCTCAATGTTTGCAGATCTGAATTTCAGGGCACACTTAGAAACTACCCTCCCGGTTTGAATCTCAATTTCTTTCTTTGTTTTTATCCATGGGTTAGGTATCCATAAACCCCGTCCCAGTGCTGACTTTGTTTTTGGGGGAGTAAGCAGGAGGAGGAGGGAGGCAGAACAGTGTAATGGGGTTGAAATAGTACGTATCCTATAGGAAGGATAGTGGTGGAAATTAGGTGGGTGAAGCACTTAGAAGATTCTTGACATATTGTAGACCTAGAAAATGCCAACTCATTAATATGGTCTGCTTTACAGGCTCATTAACTTGTAATTCTATGTTGAAGACTGTACATTTATTGTTTCAAGCACCTTTAAGATTATTTTAGATGACATTTATTCATTGTTAGTCTTCAGCAAACTTAATAATTCTCACCTTCCCTTAACTTTCTAATCTTGTAATATTCTTGCCATGGTTGCATATCAGAATTCTGTTAGTATCATGAAATGACTTGTGTGTCTTCCCAGTTTTCTCTTTTTGGGAAAAAATTTTATAAGACGGCATTATCACTGTCTTGCATGTTTAGAAGAAATCACTGTTGAGGCCATCTACTCATGAATTTTATTTATGGGAACATTTCTGTTTCTGAATTCAATGTCTGTCATTGTTACACTGCTTTTAATATTTTCTGTTTATTCTTGTCTATACTTGGTTAACATTTTTTTACTAGTTACTCTTTCATCCAATTTTTGAAATTTAAAAGTCTAAAGTTATTCATAATATCCTCTTAATAGCTTTTGAATATCCCTTTTTTAAAATCCTGCTATTGGATATTTGTGCCTTTTGTTTTGTGATCATACTCTTATAAGGGCTTATCAATGTTTTTTCAAAGAATAATTTGTTCTGTTATTTTTCCATTTTATGATTGTTTCTAGTTTATTAATTTTTCTATAATATCATTTTTCTACTTTTTTTAAAAAATTGCTCTTAAACTTTGGGCTCTTTTGAGGTCAATGCTAGTTCATCCTTTGTTATTTCTATTTTATAAATTTAAATCTATAAAACACCTTATGTAGAAGTGTATTAGCCAATTTGAAAGTGATTGGTGGTTTCTAGATGTTGTGATTATTACTAATTTTTAGCTGAATTCCAGTATGGTTAGTTTACATTGTCTGTAAAAATTAAAACCAATGAAATTTGTTTTTATTTGCTATATGACACCAATTTTGTTAATTTAAAAATGCCTCATATGCCATTGGAAAAAAATGATACATTTTGCCATTGGATGCAGTATTCTAAATAGGTGAATGAAAACGTATTCGTTAGGGTATTATTCACATTTTATACATTCTTACTGATTTTTGATCTGTTATAATGTTTACTAAAAGAGGCATACTACACTCTTCCACTGTTATGTAAATTTGTCTATTTCTCCTTGTGACTCTGTATATTTTTGTATTACATAATTTGATGATTTACTTTTAGAGGTATCAGATTTAGCATTGTTATATCTTCTTCATAGATTGACTTTTTGACATTATAAAATGGCATCTTGGTCATGCTCAGTGGCTCATGCCTATAATCCCAGCATTTTGGGAGGCCAAGGAAGGTGGATCCGAGTTCAGGAGTTCAAGACCAGCCTGGCCAATATGGTGAAACCCTGTCTCTATGAAAAATACAAAAATTAGCCTGGCATGGTGGCATATGCCTGTAATCTCAGCTACTCAGGAGGCTGAGACAGGAGAAACACTTCAACCCAGAGGCAGAGGTTGCAGTGAGCCAACATTGTGCCACTGTACTCCAGCCTGGACAGCAGAGCAAGACTCCATCTCAAAAAAAAAAAAACAAGAAACAAAAAAACACCTCATCTTTACATCTGATACTTCTTTCATTTCTTTCTAGTTTATATGGTGTAATAGCTATACCAATTTTTACAGCTTATTGTTTTCAGAGTATATTTCTATTTGCTTACATCTAACTCTTCTGGCTTCTCAATTTTTGTTTGTTTTTTCAGCAAAAGACTTATATTTAATCCAGTTATATGTTGGCATCCCAATCTATTTAGTCCACTTATATTTAATGCAATTACGATTTCGTTTTGTTTTAAATTTATAATTTTATTGTCTATTTTCTTGTTGTTGATCTTTATTATCTTGTTTCTTTTGGATTTTTTAAATTTCAAATTTATTGTAGAACTTATAAATGCTTATTACATCTTATTTTTGTGATTATTGTTGTAATACACATTCTTAACTTAGAAAGTCTACTATTAATTACTTGTTTTGATATCTTACCAGGTAATGAAGAACTTTAACATTCTTTACCTCATTAATCCTTTAAAACTTATGAACCACTCATACATTAAAAGTTTAATTCTATGTATATTTCAAATCTGACATGATAGAATTACAATTGTTAATAAAGACAATGTGTATTTATATTTTAAAAATAATATTCATCCTTAATTATTTGTGGGTTCATTTTCTTTTCACTTGAAAAACACCCTTTAGTATCCCCTTAAGCTAGACTCCATAGTGGCAATTATGTAATTATTTTCTTAAATAAAAAAGATCCCTTTCACCATGATTCTTATGTTTTCTCTGAGTATTTTTAGTATGACAACTATACTTTGAAAATAACATTTAACTATGTTCTCTCTCTATGTGTGTATATATATACGTATATATGTGTGTATATACACATATATACATATATATGTGTATGTATATACATGGATATACATGGATATATGGTATTGCACTTTAGGTTCTGAGGTACATGTGCAGATCATGAAGGATTGCTGCATAGGTACATACATGGCAATGTGATTTCCTGCCTCCATACCCCTGTTATCTATATCTGGCATTTATTCCCATGTCGTCGCTCCCCAACCTCCCTACCCTCTGCTGTCCCTCTTTTATGCCCCCAGCAAAAGACCCCAGCATGTGATGGTCCCCTCACTGTGTCCATGTATTCTCATTGTTCCACACCCACCCATGAGTGAGAACATGTGGTGTTTGATTTTCTGTTCTTGTGTCAGTTTGCTGAGAATTATGGTTTCCAGATTGATCCATGTCCTTACAAAGGACACAGACTCATTGTTTTTTATGGCTGCAAAGTATTCCATGGTGTATATGTGCCACATTTCCTTGCCCAGACTATCACTGATGAGCATTTGGGTTGGTTCCAGGTCTTTGCTGTTGTAAACAACACCGCAGTGAATGTACGTGTACATGTGTCTTTATAATAGAATGATTTATAATCCTTTGGGTATATACCCAGTAATGGGATTGCTTGGTCAAATGGAATTTCTATTTTTAGGTCCTTGAGGAATCGCCACACTATTTCCACAATGATAGAACTAATTTACACTCCTACCAACAGTGTAAAAGTGTTCCTATTTCTCCACATCCTCTCAAGCATCTATTGTTTCCAGATTTTTTAATGATTGCCATTCTAACTGGTGTGAGATGGTATCTCAATGTGGTTTTGATTTGCGTTTCTCTAATGACCAGTGATTATGAGCATTTTTTCATATGTTTGTTGACGACGTAAATGTCTTCTTTTGAAAAGTGTCTGTTCATATCCTTCACCTACTTTTGAATGGGTTTGTTTTTTTCTTGTAAATCTATTTTAGTTCTTTGTAGATTCTGGATATTAGCCCTTTGTCAGATGGGTAGATTGCAAAAATATTTTCCCATTCTGTTGGCTGCCAGTTCACTCTAATAATTGTTTCTTTTGCTGTAAAGAAGCTCTGGAGTTTGATTAGATCCCATTTGTCTGTTTTGGATTTTGTTGCCAATGCTTTTGGTGTTTTACTCATGAAGTTCTTGCCTATGCCTATGTCCAGAATGGTATTACCTAGGTTTTCTTCTAGGGTTTTTATGGTATTAGTTCTTATGTTTAAGTGTTTAATCCATCTGTAGTTAAT
>CAUYLG010047343.1:0-21961 GCA_963573385.1 Cacajao melanocephalus | reverse complement strand
ATTGTTAAGCACAATTATTGGCATAAAAGAGGTTTTTAATACCCATTTTTAGACTGCATTCTAGCCTGGGCAATAGAACAAGAATCCCATTCTCTCTCCCTCTTTCTCTTCTTCTTTCTTTCTCTCTTACATTCTCTTTTTCTCTTTCTTTCACTCTTTCTTTCTTTTCTCTCTTTTTCTTTCTAAAAAATAAATAAAATTAAAAATTAAAAAAATAAAAAAAAAATGCTGAAATACTGTTGCCTTCATTCTTCTTTGATTCCCCATCCCCTGCCTCTCATTTCCTGAAAGACGAATAAAAATAGTTTTCTCTTTCTTTTTTCCACCAGTACTCATCTGGTAGAGTCCAATTTGAATGCCCTTCTGAACAAGACCTTTCTCTGAAGGTTTAGTGAATTGTGTTTTCCTAATGTTATGGTCATCTTAAGGCATTGACAAGGAAGGCTCTTTCTGTTTTTTTTTTTCTTCTTTGCATTATCTTTTATTGATTTTTTTCCTATTACAAAGTGGCTGCAGAAAGAAACTGTATTAGTGTAAAGTAACAAATTACTTTAAAACTTAGTGGCTTAAAGCAACAAATATATATAATGTCCATTTTTATGGGTCAGAGATTTGAGTTTTATGTGGGTGCTCTTGGCTAAGAGTCTTAGATGAAATTGCAGTCAAGATGTCATTTAGGGTGCCAGTCATTTGAAGGTTTGACTGGAGCTGGAGCATCTGTTTCCAAGATGGTGCCCTCCCAGAGATGTTGGCAGGAGTCTCAGGTCCTGGCTGACTATTGGCAGGAGGGCTCAGTTCCTCACCTTGGATCTCTTTGTGGGATTGGTCAAGAGTTCATTTTCAAAGCATGGAGCCTGCTTTCCTCACAGCCACTGATCCAAGAGAGAGAGCAAAGAAGTGTTCCCATTAGGATTTTGATATCTAGTCTCAAAAGCCCAAGCTTTTACTTTCACCACATTCCATTTGTTAAAAGGGAGTCAGAAAGTCTGCCCACACTCAAGGAGAGAGGAATTGGGCTGTACATTTTGGAGGGAGGCATTTGAAAGATTTTGTGAGTGTCTGATTAAACCATCACACTCTTCTGAATTAAAATAAGGCCTTCTGGCTGTGCATTGCAAAGCGGGAGTGATGCTTTCATCCATTGAAATTATTTCCAAGCTGTATGATGTCTGCAATGCTGAGTAATTAAGGGCTCTTGTGAAGAGTTGGCTTACTCTGCCTGTTTTCACCACTTATGTTTGTTTTTCTCTCCTGTATCCTTTTAAATCATCCAAATGCTGGATGTAGGTTTTCAGAGGGAAATGCAAGATGCAGCTTTAAGCACCTTAAAAAACAGTTAACAATTATTGGGAAAAAAATGTTTTTGAAAATTTTCTTTTGTGTTCCTGTTTCTGAAATTAATTGTAATTAGAACAAAATCCATTTTCAAAACAAACACAAAGAACGAGAGAAAAAAAGCCATTGACAAATTAAAATTACCATTAAATTATGTTGCCACCCTTTGTAATTAGTAGAATATGACTGTTGCAATAATAGAAAGCTGTAACTGGTGTTTCGTCTTGTTTCTGCCATGGAAGCTTATATTATTTTTTCTGTAGGTTAAAAAAAATATTTTTAAACCTCAATTGGAAAGTCTGTTAGTCAGTTTTAACAAATATTTGATAAATCAATGGCTGATTAATCCTACCACATTAGTGTGTGACAGATATCATTCAATATCCAGATAGAGTATCCTTTCTTGAGTTGGCCTTTAATGATTTCTTTCTGTTCATCTTTTCTTACCAATGAAGCTACATTATTCCCCAAAACAAATTTTAATGTACATTTTTGTTTTATTCCTCATAGTACATGAAATACAATAGTTATTTCATAAATCATAACTAGTTTAGGGTGTTGATTACCTCTTGGCTAGCTTTTTGACTGCCATTACTCATTCACCCTCAAGCTCTGATAAAAGCAAAAGCCCATGTGGATGTAGTGGATCAGTCCTGAGACATCATGTTCATAGCAGATTACCGCCCCATGAACAATGTAAGCAATTTCAAGGCATCATCGTGTAATCTAACCAGAAAATCGTGGCAAATTTTCTAAGAAGGAGACTTCATTTTACTAGATAATAGAAGAGAGAGAAAGAAACTCCTTTTAAAAAAATGTAGGGATGTATTTTATCATTTTTTAAATTTTCAGGCCTTGAAATAAGTAAAGTGGAAATATAATGTAGTTTATAAGATAAAACTAAAGTTGTTTGTATTAGCTGTGATAAACCATTTTCAGTGAATTTTTTGACATGGCTTTTGTAGCAACAACTGTAGTAAGTTAATATATCAAAATGTATTTTCAGAGGAGGATGAAAATATGCAGAGAAAAGATATATTAACCCTTTCCATTTTCATTATTCTAGATTTGACTATGGCATTAAATTGCTATGTAAATATAGCAAAGTAGATTGACTTTCCTGAACTTCTTTGCTAGTTTGGAAAAACATGATGAGTATCCTTGATTTGGGATGTGTTTATCTTTTTTTTTAATTTTACGTTAAGTTCTGGGATACATGTGCTGAATGTGCAGGCTTGTTACATAGGTATACATGTGCCATGGTGGTTTGCTGCACCTGTCAACCTGTCATCTAGGTTTTAATCCTCGCTTGCATTAGGTGTTTGTCATAATGCTTCCTGTCCCCTTTCCCTCAACCCCCTGACAGTTCTCGGTGTGTAATGTTCCCCTCCCTGTTTCCATGTGTTCTCATTGTTCAACTCCCACTTATGAGTGAGAACATAATGAGTCTTTCATGCTGATCATAAAGGGCCCTTGGTCATAATACATTTTGTTTTAAATTCTGTAGACCCTGACTCAGTCTATCCCAATGCGTGGACACAGTTCACTTTTCCAAGAGTGGAGAGTATCATATCATTTTCCAGTTCTGCAAGGAATGAAGACCAAGCTCCAATTTAGATATTATCAACTGGTCGAATATTCATGCTGAACCTGAAATGTTCGTTTTTAAGCTATAGAAATTGGCTCCTTTTCCCACTAATTTTGATAATTTATAATTTTCTTAATAGTAGTGGAAATAATATAATAGCACTTAAGGAGAAATCATCAAAATTTTGTAGCAGAAAGTAATAGACTGGCATTTGGTCTGACATTCTCATGTACCAGTGAGGTCATAGTGTCAGCGGCAAAACTGGATGAACAAAAAGCCCAGATTCCTGATGTGTGATTTAATGCCTATTCCCTCCTGCCACTCACCTGCAGCTGTAAATGCTCAGCCTGCAAGCTACACTAGGCTGGTGTGTGCTGATGAAATTTACACCTCATTTTCTTCTCTCTCTCTCTCTCCCCTTCTCTTTTTAATGTCCACTCTTCCTACTTCTCTTTCCTTCCTATTGCACTTCCTCCCTCTTGTGGCCCAAATTTAGGTGAGTCTGTGGTCAACAGACCAAAGGACCCTCTACCTGTACTATCTTGTCTGATGGCAACTAATAGAAAGACCTGAAGTGTTAACCCCATTTGCCTTGATCTTGATCTGATTAGCGGATTCCTTTGACCACTGAGTGGCCCCACTTAATGATTCAACCCATTCTCCTCTGGCTTTTCTGTGGAACTAGCTCAAGGTTTACTGGTGGAGTTAAGCCTTCAGGACTCCACACTGCCTTAACCAATATGTTGCCTTGTAGCACCCAGAAGGAGCAGATCCAGGTTTTGCAGAACCTGAAGCTTACAACTTGGGGTTCCTCTTAAAGAAAAAGAATACAAAGTTATGAACACAAAATTAAGTAGGGGGGACTGAAGGTGGCCCTTACAAGTTAGTGTGTCTCCATAGTCTGACACACCAAGCTTGTCATGCTCTGGCCTAGACCAGCCTTATATTCTGTTGCCTGTGAAATAACCTGGAAGTGCCAAAGCCATCCCAAACCATTTCTGGTCCCCCAGGCACGTTCTGTTGTCTCTCACCTGCAAGGCTTTGCACATGCACATTCATCTGCCACAGTTCCCATCTGTCATTTCTTTTTTTTTTTTTTTTTCTTAGACGGAGTCTTGCTCTGTCACCCAGGCTGGAGTGCAATGACACGATCTCAGCTCACTGCAACCTCTGCCTCCCAGGTTCAAGCGATTCTTCCGCCTCAGCCTCCTGAGTAGCTGGGACCACAGGCACATGCCACCACACCGGCTATTTTTTTTTCTTTTCAGTAGAGACAGGTTTCACTACCTTGGCCAGGATGGTCTCGATCTCTTGACTTCGTGATCCGCCTTCCTTGGCCTCCCAAAGTGCTGAGATTACCGGCGTGAGCCACCATGCCTGGCCCATCTGTCACTTCTTTATGCAGATAATGCCTGTTCTGCAAGATGTCATTTCAGAGGTCAGCCATATTGGAAAGCCTCCTGCAGTCCCCACAGGTGCCTCAGTTCTGTGTTCTCATATTCTGCTGTAGCTGTTTTCATACTGCATTATAACTACTTGTTACCTGTCTGTGTTTCCTACTCCATGGCGACCTTCTACATGCAGGAGGAGTACTTTTGGCTCTGGATTCCCAGTGGCTGAGGTTGGGACTGGGCGAGGCAGTTTATGTTGTTTGCCTTCCCCGGGCTTCAGCTTCAGGGTGCTGAGTGTCCAGGCCCCTTTGCCCTCTGCTCTTTGGCAAGGTCAGACCACTGGGAGGCCTTGAGAAGGACTGGAGGGTACGAAGAAGGGCAAACCCCACCCCTGCCTCCTCTGCAACTCCAGCTGTAGCCACGACCCCTCTGCGCTTTGGCTTCTACTGGACAGTCTCCACCTCTGTTTCTAGATCCCCAGAAGGCCCTGCGCTCTGGGTCCCGGTCACAGTTTTCTTTCTCATTGTTTCTACACTCCTATGAGCAATAGTGGCTCCCTGCTGTTGCCAGTTTGTAAGTTACATCTTTGTTTGACTTCTGAGCTTTTCCATCATTCATGTTACCAAGACTCTGTATTAAATTCCGAATTTCCTCTCCCTGAAAGGTCTAGAGTGGTTTACATTTCCCTGGCTGAGCTCTGAATTCTAAAGGCACAGTAGATGGCCAGTTGTTATATGAAAAAGACAATAGGAAGAGGGGCCTTTAGCAACCGTTTGCAAGGTTTATTTACATATAAAACAACTATGAGTTTTCCATCCCTGTCCATCTTAGCGTAAAGCATAGAGCCCCAGAAACTGGTACTCGTCCTACAGACCATACATGCAGAAATAGCAGAGCTTAACAAAATGTGTCCAGTACTTACTGAATTGAGTCCAGTTAGTCTGCCTTCCTGGAACTAGGTGCTAGGTCCAGTACCTTGCACTGAGTAAGCATTCATACAAACATTAAGCAAAGAACAGATTGTACTTGCAAGCCATCACCAGCATATCCCAGGCAACAGACAATATAATAGCATAGCAAACCTTGATCTATAATCTCTGTGACTTTTTGGTACAATTACAATGGAAGCATTCCCCAGGCCTTGCATAGCTTCCTTGGCATAAATCCTGGGAGTTCCTCAGAATGTCTGGGGTTCAGGAAGGAGTGACTGTGCTCCATGGAGCAGCATGAGACTCCAGGCTGGGGAGGAGAGGCCAATAGGCCAAATAAAATAGGAAACAGACAACCAAGGGCCAGCCCCTGGACATGTCAGTATGAGCAGGATAAATCCTCTTAAAATCAACTGCAAATCTTTCTCTGGGTAGAGAGCAAGTATACAAATTGAAGAAAGCGGCTGAGAAGACAGGGTTGATAAACACAAGGGCTGACTGCTGAGTGTGAGGCCAGAGAGAATGTGCAGATACATTTGGCCAGAGGTTTGGGAAGCTATAACTAATAGCAAGCAAGACAAGAAAGAGCCTTCAGGTCCAGCTTAGGATGGAGAGGAAGGGAGTGTCGTGGTTGAGCACAGAGGCTTCTGCGCCCATCTGCCTGGGTTGAGATTTTGGCTCTGTGATTTCCTAGCTAAGGACAAGTGACTTAACCTCTCAGGATCCAGTTCTCTTTCAGGGTTAATAGTAGTGCCTGCCCTCTTGGCTCATGTGAAAACAACATGAGTTTGTTCATGTGAAGCAGCTGGCATCTGAAACCTAGTGAGATCATTTATAGGCAGTGCTGATACACTCTCAGGCACATTTTGGATTTGTCAAAGTCTGCAATCAAATTTTGTATTCCATTCATTCATCCATTTCTTTGATAGATATTTTGTGAGTGCTTAATATGCGACTGGCACTGGAAGTAGAATGAAGATCTAAAACAAACAAGTCCCTGATTTTGTGGGCCAGAAAATGAAAATATTGGTGAGTCAGTATTAGGTTATTGGTGAGAGAGAATCAGGGAACCTGAAATGGTTTCTAATGAGACTCTGAAGAATGAATGAATATGACAGATGTACCACTCTGAGGGAGGATGTTGTAGAATGGGCGAGGCTATGCATCTGTGGGAGCGGGGTGTATGTGAGAAATCTCTGTGTGTTTCACTCAGTTTTACTATGAACCCAAAACTGCTCTAAAAAGATAGTCTATTAGAAAAAGAGAGAGAGAAGGAGAGGGAGGAGATGGAGGGAGGAGACCTCTTTCTGCTGATCCTAAATATTATTTTGGTTACTCTACAGTAAACTAAGGGTATTTTAATCTTGGCTAAATTGTATTGTTGCTAAGTTAGATCTTAATTTATATTAGCTGTACTCATTTTAAAAATTGTGGTACCTCAAACTTAATTGGAGCCAATTATATTCATCTCTAAAAGGCACTACTAGTTGATATCACCACCACACAAGGCACTTGTTAGAAAAAGCAGTGTTTACTAGGAGTGTAAAAGTGAAGCTCCAGCGTAAGGAATTTTGTCTGTTGATCTTTCAAAGGTATGCTTGCTTATAATGGGCAGCTGAACTATTCACAATAGCAAAGACATGGAACCACCCCAAAAGCTCATCAATGATAGACTAGATAAAGTGAATATACATATACACCATGGAACACTATGCAACCACAAAAAAGGAATCAGATTATGTCTTTTGCAGGGACATGGATGAAGCTGGAAGTCATCATCCTCAGCAAACGAACACAGGAACAGAGAACCAAATGCCACATGTTCTCGTTAATAAATGAGAGCTATGAGAACACATGGACACAGGGAGAGGAACAACACACACAGGGACATGTAGGGAGGAGAGGCGAAGGGAGAAAGAGCATCAGGACAAATAGCTAATGCATGTGGAGCTTAATACCTAGGTGGTGGGTTGATAGGTGCAGCAACCCACTATGGCACACATTTACGTGTGTAGCAAACCTGCATGTTCTGTACATGTAGCCCGGAACTAAAAATAAATTTAAAAATAATAATGGGCAGCTGAGTACTGGTCTAGGCATTCAGTTCATTCATTTAGTCTTCCAGTTTTTACTGGGCCACCTAACAGTGAGACTCTCCATGGGCTGATGCTAAAGAGATAAATAAGGCATAACCCCAGTCATCAAGAAGCTCGTGGTTTTGGCCCCCAAAACCATGTCTCAGGCCATGTGTACATGAGACTAGGTAATCCAATGGAATACACAGTAACAAAGGAGGTGCAGTTACTAAGAAATCAAAGAATTCATCTACTCATTTATTCTCTCATTTGTTCACTCAACAAATATTTGTGAGTTATATATTATGTGGAAGGCATCATATAAAACGTTGGGGATATAGCCATGGAATAAGATATACATTCCTTGCCCTCTTGAGTTTATCATGGTTCTGCTTACTATGGTTATAGGGGAGTTTTGAGTTGGGTCTTAAAGAATGAGGAGAAGTTATGGAGGCAGACAAGGTAAAGGGCATTTCAAAAGAAGGGAGTTAGCATTTGGGAGTCCCATGAGTCTCCTGTCTCAATGCTTTTGTAGAGAGGACACTGGCACTTAGCACTGGTAATCCCATCTCAGCACCAAGTGGCCCCACCTTGGGTCTGTGCGAAGGAGATCTATCATGGGCCATGACTGGGTTTTGTCTGTAAAAAGTGACTTTATGCCCAGGATCCACTGCCCTCAGGCATCTCATGGACAGTCATTGGACACTTGATTTCCCTCCTTTTAATTAGGTTCTACAAGGCTGATCAAAAATATATCCAGATCTGTTTTTAGAGATCTGAAGTCTCAATGCTTAGCCTTTGATCTCAATCCTCATCTAAGGTACTTAACTACTAATTTTTAACAAGATTGCTTCACTCCAAAAAGTGGTCTACAACCAAGTTTAGTTGTCATGGACATGAACATTCCTTCAGTAGGAGAACTATAAGTGGACACATGGACAAATAGTAATATATTCACCTAAATGTAGCTTGTAATATAATAACTTGGAGAATAATAATATCAGCCAGGCGTGGTGGCTCATGACTGTAATCCCAGCACTTTGGAAGGCCGAGGAGGGCGGATCAGTTGAGGTCAGGCGTTTGAGACCAGCCAAGCCAGAATGGTGAAACCCTGTCTCTACTAAAAATACAAACAAAAATTAGCCAAGCATAGTGGCACACACCCTGTAATCCCCGATACTCGGGAGGCTGAGGCAGGAGACTTGCTTGAACCCAGGAGGCAAAGGTTGTAGTGAGCTGAGATCACACCATTATACTCCAGCCTGGGTGACAAAGTGAGACTCTGACTAAAAAAAAAATAATAATAAGTAAATAAAAGAATAAAATCTTAAATTCCATGTTAATATATAATTCTATGTTTAGGCATTTTCCTTTTTCTTTTCTAAGGCATTTCCAGGGCTGGAATTTATTTACTTATTTTGTGAGTCTTTTTCTCTTCTTACCTTGACATACGTTACAGATAATATCTGATTCCGTTTATTTTTCTCTGTATAATGAGAAAATTAAAACAACCAGATTTTCTGTTCCCAATCTTCTCCACCTCTTGCTCTCTTTATGAATCAGTGAAAAACAAGTCAGGAAACTATTATTCAGGGATTATTCCCAAGAATACTTTCCCAGATATCTTCTTCTGCCTGATCTATGTCTTCTTGTGGAGAATTAAGCACTAGGAGCCATTCTGTTAAAGATGATCCTGCACCATGAGGTCGGGAGAGGCCACTGAGTCACCACGCTGTTAATCAGGAGCAGCCCGGTGTTAGTCATCAGTATATTCTATTATGTTCTAGTTCTTTCAAAATTAGTTATTCCCCATGGGAAAAGTGACTCCAGTCCAAGCAGAAGAAGGGGGATTCTCGGCTAAATTCCCAGATGCACACTGGGACACAAACACTGACTAGTGAAGTAGCACCTCTCGGCTAAAAACTACAAACTCCAATTAGCTACTAAGCTAATACCCAGTAGACTTCCACAGCCTGGTTTTCTGTCTGAACAATTTAATTAGCAATTGAGCATTACAAATTGATGAGTCAGAGTGAGCTATGTGCTTTTAAAACTCAGATCAGATTGTATTTTTACTTTTGAGAAATGTTATGGGCTCTTAAAAGAAGAACCAGGCTCTGAAGAGAAAGTCACAGACATGGTGGTTTGTGCCCTGGGCTGTCATGGAAGTACTGGTCTTGTGTAAGCTCAGATAACACCATCAAAGTGACATACAATAGGATTGGGTGTTTGGGAATTCTAGCAATGAGTGGACCAACCTGGATGACTCCTAGTGAATAAGAAGAGCTTTTTAAAAGAGATGGCAGTCTATGTCTTGATACAAGAGATTGTTACTGGGAACACAGAAAATACCAAAGCTGCAGGTTAGGAACAATCATTATATGTGGGATGTAAAAACAAAAAACTAAAACCTGTTCCTCACCAGAGTCTTCTTTAGCAGTGATTTCAAGAACAAATACTACGTCAGTACTTCCTTCTGGAAGTTATAAACTGAGATGTTAAAAGTAGTTATTTTTAAGTGCTAGCATCTTGTTTGTTGCATCTTCTAATTTATTGATCATGAATATGCATTATATTTAGAGTAAACAAATAGTTATTTGTAATTTAAAAATATTGTAAAGCCGTTCCATGCCTGCTACCTGTTAAGTTGGCCATTTTTCATTTACTTATATTTCCTTCTAGGCTTTGCCAATTCAACGTAATTTCTCAGTAGGTGTAAGTAAACAGACATGCTGTTCGGCAGGCCGCTATTTCAAAGCATTGTTGTACATGAAAAACAGAGAGCAAAGATCTTCTATGATATAAGCCAGCATAACCCAGACCCCAGTCTAATACAACCCTATCTTGGGCCTCAATATAACTGCTCTCACCTTTCAAGTGACCTTGTGATGGGACCTGTTTAGATGATGAGGTGTCAGCGTATATGTTTCTTTGTTGTTTGCCTGTGAAAATGTATAGTTTGTTAATAGTACTGTAAATTGTAAGAGGTCTGCTCTATGGAAAAGAAGCACAAATAGATTTAGATTTTTATAGAGCTGAATCAGCCAAATCAAACACAGGCTTTTCGGAAGCTTCCAAGTTTTAATGGAAACTTACGCTCTTCAGAATGTTGCTGCCTAATTATAATTCATGCCTTTTGCAGATCCATTACAGGGTGGACCAAAAGGAAAATGTTAGACGTGTTCACTTGTGATTTCTATTGTGTTACTTGTAGAATGCCAACTGCATAAGTCGAATGGCCTGGTGCGTGCAGAGACAGGGCCAGTTCTTGGCAGGCTGTAGGACTTCAGTAGGAAGGAGAACGATAGGCTTGCAGGATAGTAATTACAGACCACACACTCAAATACAGAACCGGACTTCAACATGTGATTCTGTATATGCTACCAGTGTCAGAATTTAATTTAAAAGTTCTGTGGTACTCATAACCCCAAACCAACCCACTTAATTGTCTTCATCAGAGAAGCACCTTTGAAACCCAGAAAAATTGAACTACGAAGATTTTATTTTATTTTTATTATTTATTCATTATTTTATTTTTTTTGAGACGGAGTCTCGCTCTGTCACGAGGCTGAAGTGCAGTGGTGTGATCTTGGCTCACTGCAACCTCTGCCTCCTGGACTTAAGTGATTCTTCTGCCTCAGCCTCCTGAGTAGCTGGGACTACAAGCACGCGCCACCACGCCCAGTTAATTTTTGTATTTTTAGTAGAGACGGGGTTTCACCATATTGGCCAGGCTGGTCTCAAACTCCTGACCTTGTGATCCGCCCACCTTGGCTTCCCAAAGTGCTGGGATTACAGATGTGAGCCACTGCCCCCTGCCCAAGATTTTATTTTAAAAAGAACTTTAAACGTTTATTTTATCTTCTTTTAAACAGGTCTAACTGGTATCAAGGGAGAAAAAGGAAATCCAGGCATTGGAACCCAAGGTCCAAGAGGTCCCCCTGGACCAGCAGGTAAATCTTCCTTCCTAACAAGAAACTGCAACTGTACATTTTTATATTCACTTCGCATCGCAGGTGAGGAAAATTGTCATCTTACATCCTCGTATGTAACTGAAATGGCTGTATTTCTTATTTGTTTCATTGGGAGGCTTCTTTGTTAGTAATGATTCTCTCAATATACAGGACCAAAAAGTTAGAGCATATTCTGAGATCTTACTGTTTGCATGAGTTAGGATAGGGTATTCTATGGTATAGTAACAAATACGTCCCAAATGCTTAGTGGATTTACGCAATAAAGCTTTATTCCACACTCACACATAGTTTCATATGAATAGGGTAGCTCTCTTCCATTTTGGAACCCGTGACCTCCATGGTGAATTATATAGCCTCTAAGAGAAAGATAAAGAAGGCACATCAGGCTGAGCGTGGTGGCTCACTCCTGTAATCCCAGTACTTTGGGAGCCTGAGGCAAGAGGATCACTTCAGGCCAAGAGTTTGAGACCAGCCTGGGCAACGTAACAAAACCCCATTTCTACAAAAAAATACAAAACTTAACCAAGTATGGTGGCATGTGCCTGTAGTCCCAGCTACATGAGAGGCTGAGGAGAAGGATCACATGAGCTCTGGAGGTTGAGGCTACAGTGAGCTGTGATGGCACCCCTGCACTGCAGCCTGGGTGACAGAGGGAGACCCTGTCTCAAAAAAAAAAAAAAAAAAAAAAAAAAGAAGGCACATCAGTCTCAACTTCCTAAACAGAATGAGATGTCATTTCATTTCCATTCACATTTTGTTGTCTGGAATTAATCACCTACCCCCAACTGAACTGCAAGGCAGACACAAAATCTAGAGGAATACAAGGCTATTTGGTGACCACTGGTATTTCCAGCCATGGTAATCTTACTGAATGAGTTCTGTGGAAGTTTTGAGTTTGTGTTTTATGTGCTTTTAGAATGGTCTCCAGATGACCAGATTCAATATTAGAATTATTATAATACTATGCAATCTTATTATATATTTATAATGTCAGTGTTAGCGCATTGAGTAAAGTGCTTTACATATTTTTCTTTCCAATCTATTAAGAGTTTTGGAAAATACTTTTTCTAAGAGAGTTTCCTAATGCAATAGATTCATTTTCAGTGTAAATATTTCTGTTATTAGAGATAATGTGAGGAGCTGATCTAGCATTATACATTACACAGAATGGGTGGTTGGTGAGTGTTGATTGAGGAGCTGAATATATGAGAGCCACCATGCTGTTCAAATAGGAGGTGATACTTGTTTCTGCTTTTAATTTCAGTTCTAGTTGAGAAATTCCATTGGAAGTGGAAGTGGAAAAGTGCCTTTTCAACACTGTTGGAACCCAGGCCTAAAAACAAACAAGCATACAAGCCAGAAAAAAACTCATGCTGACAAATTTCTTATAGTCACAAACATTTTAATCCTCTTATTTTTACTCAATATGAGTTCTCAATTAATGTACACTAGCTTAAAGAAATTTTGGATTAGTGTATTGGGTCGAGTTTCAAGCTTGTCGTTTGTCTCCTCCAGGACAATTTCACACTCATACAAATTTAATTATTTAGGGTCATACACCAGTACTGAATTACATGGCTATTCTAACTCAATGATGAGGTTGAACTTTGAGTGTGTTCATGTTCGTATCTGTGTGTGTGCACCCTCATAGATTGGATTCATAAGGAACTGCATTGGGAAACAAAAGCTCCAAAAAGCAAATAAGGTTGAGAATGGAATGTTCCTTTCCCTTTAATATCCAAGAGGTAATAGAAAAGAATACATTTTACTTCCCAGTTTCCTGAGCTGATTAAGAGCATTGACCAAAAGCATTGACCTCCGGGAGGGTATGTGATTACACTATGATCTCTGCCTAGGAAATCTTGTCTAAGAAAAAGAACTCCTTGAGAAGAAAGAGGTTATCCTAATTGTCCTAAGAGTTGCTTCTAGTGAGAGCTAGTTTACTTCTTGGTTGCCTCAAAACTTATCCTGTTGTGGCAAAAGACCAACTGTTTTCATCTGTGGATGCTTCTTAGGACCTTCAGGGGAGAGTCGGCCTGGCAGCCCTGGGCCCCCTGGCTCTCCTGGACCAAGAGGCCCACCCGGTCATCTGGGGGTTCCTGGACCCCAAGGTCCTTCTGGTCAGCCTGGATATTGTGATCCCTCATCATGTTCTGCCTATGGTGTGGGAGGTAAGTGTCACAAAAAAAAGCCCCTCTTGTGGGCTTTGATCAATGTTTTACTATGCTTAGTACCAAAATGAAGAGAGAGTGCTAAGAAAAAAGTTAAATTGGTTATGGATGGGAAGCAGAGCTTGACCTCCTCACTTCCTTAAATTATCTCAAGACATTTTCTATAAAGTGCAAATTGCTATAGAGGCTACTCCCTTAAAAACCTTAAGAGCAAATTGAAAATAACAGCACATCCAAGTCTTCCCTGCTTCCAAATGATGACCTACGTAGACGTGCCCACTGACTTCATATTTAGCACATTTGTAGGACATGATTGAACATTATTTTGGAGTCCCCATTCTATGTGACTGCTGTGATGTGGTCAAGACCTCCCATACAATTTTACTCTTGGTTTGGGGAAATGTCAAACTTAGAACTTCTCCCGTAATTAAGAGGGCTCCTTAGATTATTTTCAATGATATCCTGCAGACCACTTGCATTTTAGCTGACCAAGGATAGTTCGGAGAGGAAACAAAAGTTGTGCTGTCCTTGCCTTATCACTAACTACTGGACTAAAACAGTATGCTTCCTAAAATCATCTGCAGTGTGCATGCTGGTGTGCTGTGCAGTAGCCCCTTTTCTGATATAGTCGCTCTTGGAAGCATCAAGAGAGAGGCGGAGGGACTGCTGTGAGGCCATGAACTTATTAGTTAATGGATTTAAAATTTTCTGCTTCAGTAGAAATTTAACCTTAGTTATCAGAGGAATTGGTCAACAAAGTTTTGCTGATGTGTTTTTCTCTGTTCATCTTTTCCCTCCCTGTTCTCTCAAATACCCCTATCCCTTATTAAGATCTGATCCCCTACAATGATTACCAGCACTGAAGTGGAAATCCTCCACTCTGGTTACATTGGCCCTGGACATTTGACTTTGGATACAGAACTGTCCTGTCGACCACCACCACCAAGCCCCTGCCCCTAACAATGGACACCCTGCTTCCCTGCCTCTTCCGCATCCCTGCCTTCCTACTTTCAAACCTCTTGCCCACTCCGCTCCAAACATGGTGGCGTGATAACATTGGAACGTAACCAAATCATATATGTCTATTTCAATAGACACTGACTGCTCCATGTCAGCCTGGATAGAGGTATATGATTGTGTGCCAAGAATTTATCCCAGACTCCCCTGTGTGACAGCTCTGTAATAAAATTACTTAACTGTGCCTCCTTCTCCTTTCTCTCCCCATACAGGGATGGATGGGCATCTTTCTCCTTGACCAACCTACTCTCCCTTCCTCCCCTGGTCACTTCTCCTCCCTGCTATCCCCTGGTGATGGACTTCTAACATGAGATCATTTTTTAAAATTTCTATTTCTTTTATAATTTTGCTGAGTTTTTAGGGTTTCTTGTGTAAATAAAACATAATATTTAAATGATTGGCTATGATTCTAATTTTCTAACAATTTCTGTAATGTATCTTTCCCTTTGTCCATTTACTAACTGTCTGAAACCTTATGGGGAAGGTTCAGGGGGCGTGGTGGATTAAGATACCCACTGCTTTTTACCCAGCAGGATATCTCTGTGTCTCTAAGGACCCAGGTGAGGGGAGAATATCAATTTATGATTCTTGGGTCCAGCAAGTCCCCACCCCCACTTTTCCTCTTTAGCTCCCCATCCAGATCAGCCTGAATTCACACCTGTCCAAGATGAGCTGGAAGCTATGGAACTTTGGGGCCCTGGAGTCTAATAACCTCAGAGGAAATTTGAAGACCAACTGCCAAGAACTCTTAAGGAATCTTGTTTGAGAAAATGTTGTTATGTGGTTTGTATGCTACTTTGGGGGGGCTCACTTCAGCAGCCTAAATCTCCTCCTTGGATAATGTTAATATTGTTATTATTATTAACAAAAAATATATATTTTTAAAAAGTCCCCTTAATCTATGACTTGGTAGAAGTGATTTCCCTTTGGTGTTTTAATGGCATGTCAGATAATTTGTTTTTCCAGAGAAGAGTGCTCAAAGAGGAATTGGGAAAAATAAATTGAACTCTGGAATCTTCTCTCTCAAGTCCTAAAATGAACAAACAGATACGATTGTGTTTGAAGGAAATACGGCCCCAGCAGGAAAAGAATTCAAAGAGGTTCAGAGATGATACCATTTACTCCTAATCCCTGTAGGAATAACCTTGCTGATTTAAAAAAAAAAAAAAAAAGGAACATTATTGGAGAAACTACCTCTTGTTTAATTGACCTGTCCAACTCTGAGATCACTTGGTAACTGGTTTCACAGGTATCCAAAAATAAGCATTTGGATGTAACCTTTCTGAATTTGGTAGTTTTAAAAATATATTTAGTTTTTCAGTGGTTTTAAATCACGTGAAATAATGACTTTCCACCAGCTCTGATGTAAGAGATACAATTTTGATGAACAATTTATCCAGCAGTGTGTTCCAGGGGTTGCCTCTCCTTATCTACAGGGATTACTTTGTACATGCAGATAAGTTCTTGCAAACCTATTTTCATTTTCTTTTATAAGCAAATAAACCTTTAAAACAATGTATGTGGATTCTTTTTCCTATATTTCTAAGTATCACCTTAAGCTTTTTTAGTCTCAACTGAGTGTCCATGAGAAAGACAACAGTTGTCTTCCTTTAGGTAAGCATTCAAACGTTTATTCATGCATTTACTCATTCATTCATTCATTCTGAGTGCAGTAGAATACAGAAGAAGCAGTTGACTTGGAATTAAGAGATCAGCAACATTTTATTATTCATTAAATGTTTACCAATAGTTGACTGAGGAGCCCACCTATCTTCTGATATTGAGGAAAGCGTGAAAACCCCTAGAAGGCAGAGTGGAAATGAAGTGGAATCTAACAGACTCTAATCCTTAAACTATGTCTTCTGCTCACAAAGGAAAACTCTAGGAATTTGAGAAAGATTTGAGTTCTGTTATGTGCTAGTTGAAATAGAAACGAAAGAGAACCATAAATTTAATGTGTGCTTCTTTTCCTCTGTGACATCTTCCTAGTAACAGCTAACTTTAAAAAGTAGGGATAGGACCATTTACAACTAGAAGCTGGATTCTTTCTGGATCGGGAAAAGGCTAACCCGAAGGATGGTGTCTGTCTGATCACCAGGTTCTCTGACTTTCTGCCCTTCTCATAATCTCCTGATCTTCTTTGAAAATGAAAGAAGACTTCATCTGAAGGTTTCAAACAGTCTCCTTGTGTGACTTTGGGGGTGGGGGGTGGTCTAAGCAAATCGTTTTTTGGTGTCTTTGCAGGGATTGAAAGAAGACAATGAGCAGATAACCAGCAGCCATTCCCTTTCAGTTATGGTATATGATTCCACCTGAAAAAGCAGGAATGATGGGAAGGAAAACTTGTCTAAGGCCCATCAAGATAGCCTGACCCAGAGTCACTTAAGAGAACTCTTCCACCCTAAATGACTGGGGTGTGTAATCAGTCGCTTCTTTCTCTTTGTCTCAGATTTCTTAGTCCACGACATTTAATAGCGAGTATAGAGAAGGATATTCTATACATTTTAGTGTTTGGCCCTTGGAAACAAAGTTGAATACCATGTCACTCAGAAGACTCTCGAAGTTGGCTTATAAATGGTGAAGTATAAACTAACAGATTCTAATTAATTCACATCATTCTTAAGTTGTGCAAATACACTTGGCTTTGATTTTACTTGGTGATCTAAATTTGTTTATTTAAGCTGCAAGAAAGTTACATTAGTTTGGAATATGTCATCACTTGGACTCAGCATATCAGGTTTTTATTGAGTGAAATGTTAAAAAGTGTAACTCAGATTCTGGATTTTCGAGTTTACAATACATTGCCTGTAATAAAAGCTGATTTTGAAGTGCATTTTTATTGACTTACTTTGGCAGAAATACACTTATATCTTAATTTATATTTTATAAGTTTATACTGTTTTCTAAAAGTAATAAAGCATCATTTCATAAAAATATATTAATCGTCAGAATTCTCATCACATATGTTACAAACTATTTCTTTTCAGAAAAGTCATTTTTGGATAGTATTTTATATTTGGAAAGACCCCAATTTAATTCTAGAACAACCCTTTCTTCCTCTTTCTTTTTTACCTCTCCTGCCCCACTCCATCCTTCCATATCAAATATTACTGTGAACCAGGAAGTGTTTTCGTTCTGGGGATAAAACCATCAACAAAAGAGATGTGGGCTCTGTCCTCATGGGGCATCCTTTCTGTTGCTAGAAAAAGACAGGAAATGTGTGAACACACAAGCAAAATTGGTTATCAGATAACATCAAGTGCATTCAGGGTAATATGGCTGTAGACAAATTAATCATCAATTGTGATGAATATGAAACACACAGATGAGGTCCTAAGACAGTAATAAGAAAGGAGGAATAAAGTAACATACTGCATCCATTGGGTGGGAGGGACTCCCCTCTGAAGGGCTGACATTTAAGTAGAGACACGGTGAGGTCAGGAGTTTGAGACCAGCCTGGCCAACATGGTGAAACCCCGCCTCTACTAAAAATACAAAAATTAGCTGGATGTGGTGGGACACACCTGTAGTCTCAGCTATTTGGGAGGCTGAGGCAGAAGAATCGCTTAAACCCAGGAGGCAGAGGTTTTAGTGAGTCAAGATTGTGCCCCTGCACTCCAGCCTGGGCGACAGAGTGAGACTCTGTCTAAAAAAGCAAAAAAGAAAAAGAGAAAAGGTATGGGAGATGAATTCAAGCCCAGTGTTTGTCAAGTACAAAGGCCCTTGGTCAGCAAGGTAGGTGCAACATTCAGGGAACTACAAGCAGGCCGATTGGCAGGAGAGTGAATGGAAGAGTGAACAAAATAAGGCTGAAGACCAAAGCAAGGGAGACTGTGTGAAGTTATCTGCATTTTATTTTATTAATTTCATTAGAAGTAACTGAGGAGCTGCAAACAAATGACATGATCAAGTGTATGTTTTAAGTTAGTAAAGGAAAAATTGCCCTTTCATGGAACCACACTGCTGCATTTATGTTCTGAATGTGTCACTGTGCAGTTATAGGCCAAGTTATCCCAAGTGTATCCCAAGAGCTTGAAAGTTGTATCAGTTAGGTTGGGCTAGGCTATACAGTCATAATAATCCCTAACATCTCAGGAACTTAGCACAATACACACTTACTTCTTGCTCACACAACAGAGCAGGACAGCTGTCTGCCACGTCTGGACTCAGTGTTCCACACTGCTTCTGTGTTGGACACTTCCATGTCAGCATGCACTCCCATGATCACTAAGGTGAGAGGAGAGATAACATGGAGACTCATTCCCCAGGCTTCCTTCAGAAGTGACACACATTATTTTCACTCACGGATCTTTGCCCTAAGTAAATCACATGACCACATTCAATGGGGTGGAGAAGTACAGCCTTCCCATGTGCTAGAAGGCAGAAGAGAACCAGAAATATTAGCAAGAAACAATAAAACCTACCACTTATGTTTTAACTCATTTGAACCACCCAACAACCCAGGAGCTAGTTCACTATCATCCTTATTTTCCCAGTAAAGAGATGAAAGCACAGAAAGTTAGGTTATTTGTCCAAAGACACACAGTTAGAATTCACAGATGTTCTGGCTCAAGATATCCACTCCTAACCTCTAGGTTTTTCTGGCTTACATATTGGGGATGCTTCCATTTTAATGGCAAAAAGGAGTAAAGGTAGGGCTTATTAAAGTGCAGACCCCTGAACTCTGAAGACTGCCCAAGGATTCTGTGTCAGTTGTCTGAGTTGAAAACTAGGTATGTGCATTTTCTTTTTTTTTCAGCCGAGCACCTCGGTGATCAGTAAGCCACAGCTCCAGAAACACTATTTTGAGAGCATTCTGTTTGCATGGTGGAGAATGAGTTGGAGGGGATCGTAGCAGATGAGAAAACATTAGTTACGTCATCGTAGGGAACCAGTGACAGATAATGGAGAACTGATCTAAGATAGTGGAAATAACGGGGCTTATTAATCAACTGGAAATGGAGGCGAGGAAAGGAAAATAGGATAACTCACGTTTCTGGCATAAGCAACTGGGTGGATAGAGATAACATTCATCCTGCTGGGAATTACAGATTTGGGGCAATGAGGCTTAAGAGTTGAGTTTAGAAGACAAACTGAATATGAGATGTGTAACAGGCAAGTTGGAGCTTGGGAGAAAAATCAGTGCTAGAGATAAATATAGGAGTCATCAGCATGTAGGGTGTATTTAAAGGCTACAGACTATGCGGGGAGGGCAGGCAGACAATGAACGAGCTTATCTGAGGGAATTTCTTGCTTTCTGTTATCCTTTTTTCATCTTTATGTCAACGAATTCTCCAACTTGGTCATTTATATTTTATTTTTGAGGAAGTATATTTAAATAGGTGTCTTAACAAAATACTTTCCAAACTAGAGCCATAATGAACTAGCTGTGCCTGTTCTCTCTTGTTTCTATATCTTTGACGTGCTTTTTCTTCCACAAGGAAAGTCCCTCTTCTCTGCCCCACCCTGGTTTAAATGACCTACTTAAACTGAAACTCAACTTTCAAGACTCACCTGAAGCTCCTCTTCCTGTGTCAAGCCTTTCCTGAGTTCCATTATGACCACCTTGACAATTGTGACACCGCAGCCCCCTTTACCAGTTAACTCTTTAACTTCTCTTCTCCCATGCAATGTGCATTCTTTAAGAGGTCTCAGATGAATCAGAGCATGCTTGACACTTGACAGCTGCTCAATAAATGTTTGTAGAATACTATTAAGAAGCGTCTCATCCTAGCACAGTTCCATCTATATTATGGGCCATACAAGCAGCCGTATTCTCATACTCTGCTTCTAGCAGGAAAACCTTTCTCTAGGTATAAGGCAGAAAACTGGGGAGACAGGAATAATGCCTGAAAGTGAATGATAAGCTTATATAGCTTTCAAATTCAGATCTAGTGAGTGTTCCATTATGTTAAGGGAAGTATATAATTCTTGTTTTCTGATAAATTTATTCATTCAAGTGTTCATCTCTCCATGCATGCATGTATTCATCCATCAAACTTTTAATTAGAATCTGCCATGAGTTCAGCCATGTGTTGAGGTCCTGGAAAGGAAGAGATGAACAGAGTGACACAGGAGCTCCCTAACTTTCTGCTCTAAGTTGAAATCAGAAAGATGGCTTGGAGCAGATTGTGGAAGATCTTCTAAACCGTGTTGAAATTTTTATCTGAGGCAACAGGGTCAGTGGATATCTTTAAGCAGATGTGTGACCTGATTGGAGTTATTTTGGGGTACAATTTTTATAGAATGTACAAGACTGGGGTGGGAAAAAACTGAGGAAAGAAAAAGACATTTAATGAAGACTTCCTATATGTTAGTTTCTGTTCCGGGCACTTTATAGGAAGCTGATTTTTACAAATTAAGGTAGGTATTATCCTTTCTTCTTTCCTTTTTTGCAACTGTTGAAACCTGGAAGACAAGTAACACATCCAAGGTCATAGACATACACGGAAGAGGCAAAACAGCGATTCTAACCATTGGTTTGTTCCCAAATTTCATGCAGCCTCCTGCATACGTACTGTGCTGCCTGCTGCAGTTATTCAGATGGTAACAGCCTGGACTACAGCACTGCAGTGGACAAAGAATAGGAAGCATCAGCTTTGGAAACTGTTCGGGAAGGATTCTGGGCAGAATTTGATGACTGATGGGATCTGGGGTAGTGACATGAGGAAGGAAAGAATAGCTTCATGATTTCAAGTTTGGGAGGTCGGTTGAATGTTAAGTCTATTAACTGAGAGAGAAATTTGAGAAGGTGAGAGAGAATGATTTGAGAATGACATGTTGGCTTTGAGGTTTTTCTGTTGTGTTTTGTTTTTTTTCTAAGTACATTATTGGTAGCACGTAGGAACTTAAGCAGGATGAAACAGAAAGAAACGACTTTGGATGTCTAATTTAGCCTTGTCAGCGGTACAAGGATTAATCCCTTTGGGCCTGTCCCCAACAAGAAGGGCTGTTCAAATGCAGAATGGAGGTTTCCAAGGTATGAAACAAAATATTTGGTTTTAAAAAAAAATCACAACTTTTCACTCTAATATGACATGGCATCAGAAACATTAATGGAAAGTGTTCATTTGTGCTAGGCAAGCTCAGAGTTTAGAAAGCTTCTTTGCCAGAAAGTCTTGGTTATATCTATACTCTTTAGAATAACTCTATTATTTATTTATTTTTTTATTTTTTATTTTTTTATCTTTTTAGAAAGAAAAAGAGAGAAAAGAAGAAAGAAAGAAAGAGTGAAAGAAAGAAAAAAAAAGAATGAAAGAGAGAAAGAAAGAGGAAGAGAAAGAGGGAGAGAGAACGAGATTCTTGTTCTATTTCCCAGGCTAGAATGCAGTCTAAAAATAGGTATTAAAAACCTCTTTTATGCCAATACTTGTGCTTAACAATGGAGACAGGAAGGAATAAGGGATGAAAATAACAAACAAGCAGCCAACCAATATTTTATTTAAACCTGTGAAATGCTATGCAATTGCTGAGGAGTGATT